>OZ018323.1:108594608-108897083 GCA_963969495.1 Ceratothoa steindachneri | reverse complement strand
GTAAATCTTTACTCAGACGTGAAACACACAAAAAAACTAGTTCACTTAACCAATAGTCAAGATAAGCCATCTCTAATTTGAGCTAGTAAAGAAGAGCTACCTTTCCTCCTTTTCAAGATGTCTTATCATTACTTGATCCGAGCTAGTTTTCGAATCTTTCGTGCCTAAATGCCTTGTTGATTTATTTTTAAGTAGGCCCGTTGTAGTTCCGTTAAGACCGCTCTAATCCCGCGTGGTAAATTCCGTTCTAGACCGATCCAGACTGAATCAGTAAAATATCTTGTCAAATTTAGTTTAAATCAATACAAGTCAGTCGACTCCTGTATACTCCAGTTCAACCCTACATAAGGCAATCTACTACAGCCTTCCTGACCTATATCCTGCATTAAAGTTGACTTGATCACGCCTATTTCAGTGCATGCAAGTTCACTACCACCCACCTAAACCGAATCGAGCAGTGACACGCAAGCCAGTTCGTAACTACTTGTCATTTGTCTTGAAAAATGTAAATTTTAGACAAGTAGTTTTAAATCTATTTGTCTGTCAGCAAAAAAAATACAAAGAGTGTGTTTAAATTGTTTTATCTGTTTAATACAAACTTGGGTTAATATTTAGTACACAACCACGTTGTTAATTGGAACCGCATCATATTGTATTTTACATCATTTTGAAAGGATTTTTTTTCTGAATTAAAATATATGTACATTTTATATCACTCAGAATGAATGCAATGTCCCTCAGGAAAAATAAAAAGGTGCTTCCAAGTACTTTCGAACTTTATTCAGTTCATTCTCAAGGACTGTAATCCTTGAGAATGAACTAAATAAGGTTCGAAAGTACTTGGAAGCACCTTTTCATTTTTCCTGCGGGACATTGCATTCATTGCGAACCTCACGCGATACTTTGTGAGTTATTCATATCAGTCAATATTAAAGAAAATATGATGGATTTAGATAGCATTTGGTGGCGGGGCTTAACGACGTCTGGAGATTGTCTGTGAATTCGAACCTTATGCTAAGCTTTCGAATTATGAATACTACTAGTTGATTTAAAATAGCGGGTGAATAGGTCCCCACCCCATAAAAGGAGGGACGGGGGTTAAACCCTCCATTTAGAAATAATAACCTTAAGGTTCGAAATCAATGCGGTTGACATACGTTGTTAGCGGCTCCAATGTTCGGTGTTTTAATGCAGTACTTCGCCCCGAATGGGCAAATCTCGAAATGGAGTCATAAAACTTTCTTGAAATTAGTTCTTGTGTATTCAAATTTTACCTAAGCGTGTGTAGTGTGATATAAATTTAGATAGGTAAAATATAATCCCACGAGTATCCTGTATAACTTCAAAGTTTTGCTGTCTGAAAGATCGGGTTCATGGGCGCAAAAACGACCTCTCTCCTCCCAAGATCCCACCATCTAAACACAATCATAAGCTGATGACCTTGCTATAACATTAGCACAATAAATACTAAGACCATGCAAATATAGACGATACCAGGAAGACAGACTCGCGCCCAAATCCTCCGCAACGCTGTTCACTTCTCAAAAGGCAGACCTAGTAATTACCTAAACATCACACAGAAACACGTCAGCAGCAAGAGAAGTTCAGGAAATGCTTTCGATGCGCTTAGCCAATTGGTTGCGGAGGATTCGATGTACACGGCTCACAGCGAGTGTCATCTCGCTAGCATCGACAGTAGGTTCTCAATGGGTGAAGTGCGGAAGGCACCGGTCGCCAGGCGGAGACCAGGGTGGTGAATCAAGTCCACTTTCCGCAATACACGCTCGGGTACGGATGCATAAAACTCGCTTCCGGAGTCAAGCTTCGAAAAAACAAAGGAGCTGATTTTTTTTTTTTCAATTTTAGGAGCCCACGAGGTGACTAGTTCCTAGGGTAAAGGTCGCCGTAATCACACCACAGGCTAGATTAAAAAACAAATATAAATAAAGGAACAGAGGCTAAGATACAGGGTAAAAATAAAGAACAACAGCAACAAATAAAAACAAAAAACAAGTTAAGGCAACAAGAAGGAAGCGCAGTCCGGCGTCAGGGGTATGCCCGCCTCCCTCCAGCGCAGGAGCATGTGACCTACAAAAGAGAGTGAAATAAAATGAAGGGGGCCAGCCTCCTCCAAAAAGTCGTATAGTCGGAAAGTCTGTGTGCACGAACCACTGCCGAGTACAAGGGAAAAGCGCTAACGACTCTGCTGCCACATGTACCGGGACAGGTAACGTGTGCGAAGATCACCCAGACTTGAACATTCAACAAGAATGCACCTAACACTGAGGAAGAACGCAGTCTCCACAGTATGGTGCAGACGAGCGCTCCATCAAATGGCTGTGCGTCTCGCGAGTGTGTCCGATTCGGAGACGACAAAAAGCAATCTGAAGCCGTCGCGTCATTGGGGGATAGGTCCATAGAAACAGTCGTGGCGCAATGGCATGCAACTTTAAGTTACCCTCCGTTTTCTTCCAATGCGGAGGTTCTAATGCCACGAGAGCACTCAGGGTACTTTTTGAGTCGCTATTAATCACAATCCGGTCTCCGAACCGGGCATATCGCGTTATCTCCCATACCGAACGGTGTATTACAACCAGCTCGGTCGTGAAGACAGACAAAGCACCTTGCCGCAGTGCTGATAGAACTTAGCGCCCCGTCCGGCCCCAGTTTAGCCTCTTCTCCTTCTTTCTGATAACCTGTGTTTTTACCCTACTTCCTCACTTTCCCTACAACCTCTCCCACAACCTCTTCACAAGGGTAGACAGATCGGGGCTGAGGGGGGGGGGGGCAACGTTTCCTCTCCCTTAAGCTCCGGTCTGAAGTGGTGGGTTTTTAACATTCTGCTTATTCCCCACCAACACCTTGCTCACATCCCCTTTCTTTCTGCTTTCAATGTCTATCGATTTTACGCCGCCATGTCGATGGTCTGCCGGGCCACTAGGCGGGAGGAGTGGACTCAAATGGCAGCAGCTGGTTTTGCCGGCCCCGTATCACTAAATGGGTCACCGTGCCCAAAGATGAGAATAATAAACGCTTTTCCTTTCACATACACCAGCGACGGAGCCTACTTCAGGTCTATTCCTCTACTATGCTTACGGGTGCAGGGGACTCCCACTTACCTCCTTTTCTGGAGTCGCCTTTGGGCGATTCCCTCTTTACAGTGGCAGTACCCCTTTTGCTTTCCAAGAGGATTGCCAAGAAAGCAGACACGTGGCCCATAATTGACCCCTCCCAGTGGGAGCAGCTCGATAGGACCAACCTCCTTAAGGAGGCGAGAGAAGACAGGAACCGACGGACCGTGCCCTATACAGTCCTGGGGGCGTGCATATCCAAATTACAGGGGGTCAACGTACGATTCTCCTTGAACGGCGCGGGCGCCCGAGGCCTTACAAGGAGAGGAGGGATCTCCTTTCCCGGCTCGTGCCCCTGTGACCGCTAGGACTTTCTCCATTTAAGAGAAGGATCTTGCTGAGGACGGCTCATCTGGCCAGGAGCCGCGGGTACGGATGAGTCTGCTGCCATTTCGCTAAGCAACCACCCCAAGACCGGCACATCCGGCCCCGTGCTCTCCCGGATGGGGAACCCCAAACTAACACCAAATGTGCGCAGGGCAGAGCCTCGATTATGACGGATCCCTCATTCAGAGGCTACCTGGCATTTTCGAGCCCGCTGGCTTCCAATGCTTCCTCGTAGTTCTCTCTACTGATGACAGCATCTTGGATAAGGGCAACAAAATCCATCAGAGGAGAGCTTTAGCTAGCGGGATTGGTAGAGAGCCAAAGGTAACCCGTTTCTCGGACGGTAGCCTTCTGGCAAATGCGTCGAATCCTTCCGAGGCGGCCATGATTAGTGCCCTTCGGACACTTGATGGCACGTACGTAAGTGTGACGCCGCATTCTACCATGAACCTCGTGAAAGGAGTAGTTTATGCGAGGGATCTCGTGGACTACTCCATAGACGACATCACCTTAGAGTTGGCCGACCATGGGCGGTCAAGGTTAAACCTGTGATGAGAAAACACGGAGAAGCCTCGAGACTCACCCCTACACCCTTTGTCACGTTCACTATGATAAACTCCCTGAGTCGGTGCGTGCCGGTTGATACCACGTGTAGGCATTTGCGCTAACGCCGCGGATGCGCTATTGCTCTCACCGCTCCGGGCATACTAAGCGCTCCTGTAGACGCGAAAAGTAGAGGTTACCTGAATTTTCTGTAAGTTGCTCCAAAGCCGCATAGGATAAGTCCAAATCGTGTGTGGACAAGTGTGTCAATTGCGGAGAGACGCACCCCACTTCTTCGAAGCAATGGGGTGCCTATCCTTTTGAGAAGGAAATCCTGGCCGTTCAGGCCCATGTTCGTCTCTAATTTTGCGAGGCTAAATAATTGGTCCTGGCGAGCCCGGCTCTGCCTGGGACGTCTTATGCCTCAATGTTAAGAAAGATATCCTCTGCTCCTCGGCCCTCCAGACATACGGGTACGGTCGTTTCCTCGTCCATTCAGAACCCTTCTGCAGATTCTTCCCACCCCTGGCGCTCCTCTGGTAGAGCTGGTGGCATAAAGGGTTCACATCCAGTCCCGGCTAAAACCAGGGCTCCTCCTTCTTCCCCCAGTGTGATAGTTTCCCGTAAGGCGAAAGGGCCGCGCGTCTACACCCTGTCGTTAGACTCACAGGAGGCAACACTCCTGAAGTTGGTCGTGAGGCCATCTTCCGGAGCTCCTTATGCTGCCCCCCCCCCACACACACCCGAAAGGAGGACAGCACTAAAGGAGCTTTGGCTCCTTCGCCCAAATCCAACGGCAGGCCAGGTTGCTCGGAGACGATGGATGTTCTAACAGAGGGACCACCGCCTTCGAAGCCGCCCCCCTCCCTAAGGTTTAGAGGCGGAGGGAGAAAAGGACTCGCATGGCGAGCCCAACCTCCCCCAATAAGCCGTGGATGGTGACAGGGCCATCAGCCCATTGTCTGGCAAACATCTCCCCGAGTTCTGCCTCCGGGAAGCGCTAGGTCATTCCCGTGAGGGTCTTCTCCTTGAAGAGGACTCCCGCATCTGCTCCCTGTTAGGCCTCAAGGGCATATTCCTCCTACGGAATTGCCGTGGACTTCGGGCGAACTGGAAGTAGTTGCAGAGGCTCGTCTCCTCCCGTTCCCCGTTAGCTATGTTTTGGCGAGAGACCATATTGGGTCCGTGCCCCAAGCCCACCCTCCCGGGGTATAAGGGTTTTTTCACCCCACCATCACGGGATGGAGGGCCGGGCGGGAGGATGTGCGACTTACGCACCAGATGATGTCTCCGTTCTTCTCTTCACTTTAGATACCTCCTTTCAGGCTGTAGCTGTGCAGCTTCACCTGGATAGGAGGTATACTGTTATTCCCGCGTACCTTCCACCCTCAGCCGATTTCGACGCTGGGTACATCCGCCGCCTCATGGGACAGTTGCCGAAGCCCTTACTCTTGCTCGGAGATCTGAACGGTAGACACTCCCTCTGGCGAGACTTCTCTATCAATCACAGGGGTCAAATCCCTACCGACCTGATCTACGAGCTGGTGATGGGTGTCCAAAATTTGGAGGAGTTTACGCATCACTGCCCGATAACCGCTTCATTTTCTTGCCTCGATCTATCTTTGTGCTTTCCGGTTGCACAGCCTGATTTTTGGTGGGAGTGGTTGATGACCACCTTGGTAGTGATCAGTGTCCCATTCAAATATCATTTTCTGGGGCGCTGCCGCTAGAGGAGTTTAGGTCGGTAGATGAGGCCGTTGAGTTCTTTTACGGCAACCTCATCGCTGCAGGCCTGACGTCTTGTCGTTTTGCACGCCGACCACTCCCGTGGTGGTCAGCCGAGTGTGAGGCGGCCCTCAAAGAGAAGTGTTATGCCTACAAGTGCTATAAGCGCCGCCCGAACGATTTCACTGTCGCTGAATTTCGTCAGGCTAGGTTCTGGTATATTTCGAAGCATGCCCGCCGCTCTTCTTGAAGGGCATACGAATCATCACTTAACGGGAAGAACCCTCAAGCAGAGGTGTAGAAGCGAATCAAAAGAATTTGGGACAAGTTCTCGCAGGACTCCCCTTCCCGTTCTCCAGGAGAATGGGACCTCAATCTCGGACCCCGCGTCCGTCGTGGAATCCTTTGCGACCTTTTTCTTCGCATTCTATAGCCGGGATGCTCCTCCGCCATCGGTCAATGCGTGTCGTGATATCGCTGAAGGCCGCTGATTGGACTTTACCTCCAGAGGCAAAGAACCCTTTAACGACAGGTTTACTTTGAGTGAGTTGCGTTATGCTCTCGCTTCGTGCCCGGACACTGCCCCTGGTCCGGGCGATTCCCTTATGCCATGCTTAGATACCTGGGTGAGCGAGCCATGGCCTGTTAGATTTGCTCAACAGGATCTGGGTAGAGGGTATCCTCCCAGATTCCTGACGAATCGCTACTGTGCTCGCTTTTCGAAAACTCGGGAGAGATCACTCTACCCCGGCAGGCTTCCGCCCAGTCTCTCTAACCTCTCTCTGTGTAATGTTAGATTAGCCTTTTTCTGGACGGCGGAGGCCACCTTTCTCCTGCACAGTGCGGCTTACGCAAGTTCCACTCTACATCGTATGCCGTGTTTCACCGAAAAATGCCGTCTGCGAAGTCTTCTTTCGTTGACACGGTGTTTTTTTTTATCTGTAGAAGGCCTATTATACCACATGGCGATACGGTATTATGGAGACTCCCCACATGATGGGGCAGAGGGAACGCCTCACAGTCTTTATATCTGAGTTTTTGCGAGAGTAGGGGAGGGGGCCCTCTCTGGCCCATTGGAGCAGGAAGAGGGTGTCCCACAGGTAAGTGTCCTCTGTGTGACACTCTTTGCCCCGAGCATCAACGGCATAACCTCGGTACTTCCGGAATATGTTCCCGCTACGCTCTACGTGGATGACCTTTCGATCTCTTTTGGCGCGCCCCAGATGCTAACTCTGGAGCGTCGACTCCAACAGGCATTGAACCACGTCTCTCGCTATGCCAAAGCACACAGGCTTTTCTTTTCCTTTGCTAAGACTAAAGTGGTGCTCTCCTGCCCCCATACACGGCTCCACCCTGACAGACTTGTTTCTCAATGGGGTGCGCCTGGAAGGGGTGGACTCGCACCGTTTCTTTGGTCTTTTATTGGACCGACGCCTCACCTGGGGCACTCATATTTGCAGCCTTAGGGTCTCTCAAACCAAACCATGGATATTCTTCGTTCCGTGACGTTCAGTGCCTGGGGCGCTGATCGGGCTACTGCCTTACTTTTTTATCGCCCCTTTGTTCGTTCGAAGGTCGACTACGGTTTTGAGTTTTATGCATCTGCAGCCGAGGGTGTATTGCGGACGGTGGACTCGATCCACCATACTGGCCTTCGCCTGGCGACCGGTGTCTTCTACACTTCCCCCATTGAAAGCCTACTTGTCGATGCTTGGGGGATGCCACTCGTTCTGCGCCAGCACAGTTTATTATTCGCCTGTATCCACACGGCTTCAGGGTGCTTTCTGTCTTCTCGGAATTGGACACACTCACGGGACGCACCGCCATTTGATGGAACACTCGCCTGCGCCATACTGCAAGACTGCATTGTCCCCCAGACTATTCAGCACATTCTTGTTGAATATCCCAGTCAGGGTGATCCCCGCGCACGTTACCTGTCCCGGTACCGGGATGAGCAGGGTCGCTACCGCTTATCCTTTGTACTCGGGACGGGTTCGTGTACACTATTAGAGGATGGTGGCCTCCTCCCACTTTAATTGACTTTTTTCTGTGTTTCTTTATGTAATTCGCATGTTCCTGTGTGTGTGGGGGGGGGCTACCCCTCCGACGCTGGAGCACGTTTCCTTCCTGCCTTTTGCTTTTTCTCGTGGTTGTTAATATTTTTTGGCCTTTGTTCCTTTTTATCGCTGTTATTTGTTAGTAACATTTTTTTGTTGGTTTTTTTTTTAATATAACCTAATAGTAGGCTGCTTTGTGCATAGCGACTCATGCCCAAGAAAGCAGTCGCCTGATGTGCTCCTAAACATAAATAACAAAACCTATTTCCACCAGAAAAATACCGTGGTGTAGTGCTGTATACGAAGGAAGGCCTCGCAGACGGCAGTTTTCAGTCGAAGCAGAGCTTCCGACGTAGAGTGGAACTTTATGAAGCCACACTGTGCTGAAGATAGGTAGCCTCCGCTGTCCAGTAAAAAGTCTAGTCTAACATTTACCAATTTCGCCATCAACTTGCACACGTAAGATGTTAGGAGGATTGGCCGGATCTCAGTCGCAATAGAGTGATCTATCCTCGCTTTGCAAAAAGAGCACAGTTGCCATTCGCCAGGAGTATGGGAAGATACCCTCTGTCTAGATCTTATTGAACAAATCTTACAGAAAAGACATCCCTCGCTCATCTAGGTTCCGAATTATGATATACAGAACATCGCCCGGACCATGGGCGGTGTCCGCGCACGAAGCAAGATCGTAACGCAACTCACTCAATGTAAACCTGTTGTTGAAGGGTTCTCCGCTTCTGAAGATAAAGTCCAGTTGGCGGTCTTCAGCGACATAACGACGTGCATTGAATGCAGGCAAAGCAGCATCCCGGCTATATAAGTCAGACGAAGTGGTTGGGAACGACTCCGCCACGGACACGTGGTCCGAGATTGTGGTCCTATTCTCCTCTAGAACGGGATGCGGGGGAGGGGGGCTGCGAAAACTTGCCATAAATCATTGTTATTTGTTCCCACACCTCTGCTAGAGGAGTCTTTCCCGTTTAGTGAAGAATTGTATGCCCACCAGGAAAATCAGCGGGCATGCTTGAAACATACCGAAACGGTATTCGGCATAGAAGAAGTCCGCCTCATCGAAATCGCCACAACTGAGGGAAATCAAACAGTTGGTCCGCAGCGAAATACAATCCGCCCCTAAACGCACCCTCGTCCCATTTAGGTACCGGGAAAGGCGAAGTAACTCAAGGCAGCCCTTGAATGGTGGACGGACTTCCCCCTCACCACCCTTAACTGACAAAGGGCATTTCTTTTTGCTCTATTCAGAGCCGTCCTCGGGCGGCTCCACTTTAAGTTCAGGCAGCCCCCCCCCCCATCAGTACTTTTCACGGGGTACCTTGAAACCTCTAGCCGCTAGCAGCGGCCCCCATTTACTTTTGCTGAGGCCCGCTAAAATAGCTAAAAGAATGCGCCACAGGCGGTCCAGACTCGATTACTCCCAGTGGCAGAGACTCGATGGGGCAAGCTATCTAGGAGAGACGAAGGGCAGCGGGATCCACTGGGACCCCAAAACCTTCCCGATGCAGGTTTTGGATATAGGCCTAGTGATCCCCAACGCCTTGACGGGATGACCAAATAGAGGCTCTTTTCGAAGTAAGCGGTGATCCAAAGATGCCCCCACCAGCAGGGTCTTTCACGGGAGTGCCCTACAGGAGGTCCCCATTCTACCCGACCCCCTGGTACCTGGAGGAATGTCCATGGTCCCGGTTTGAGTGCGAATTAGGGAAGTCCTGTCACTGGGCTGACTTAAACTCTCTGATGGGGCGCGGGAAAGTTGTTGGTGCGCTCCCCTCTCACTCCCTCTCATCACTACTTTACTTTTTATTTGTATTATTATTATTATTTATCAAGATTACTTAAGAGTATTGTTCTTTATTATTATTTTTTTTTTAATTAGTATTATTTATTTATAATTATTCATATTATTTATATAACATTATTTTTTATATGTGTATCATTATTTTTATTTATTTATCATTATTCATTTTATTTATTTAGTATTATTACGGCTATCTCCTCAACCTTTTTCTACCCGCACTTTGTACATGGAGGACTGTTCTCACTTAGCACAGAGTTCGGTCCGGTAGCCATG
The DNA here is from genome assembly GCA_963969495.1 of Ceratothoa steindachneri. Lineage (NCBI taxonomy): Eukaryota > Metazoa > Arthropoda > Malacostraca > Isopoda > Cymothoidae > Ceratothoa > Ceratothoa steindachneri. The sequence goes on along the minus strand of OZ018323.1, from coordinate 108,887,214 downwards.
GTGCCTTGGTGAACTGCATGTCATCCTGGGATCACCTAGTACCAGGATATGATAATAATAGGTCATCACCCACCATTCTAGTTATTGGCCTCACCTATTTCTACTTCTCTTTATTACATACCTGTCTACTCATCTCCAACTTGCTCTTCTTTTCAAAGAAGCGCTATAACTGAAAAGAGTAGTGGACTGGCACATGGAGATCCGCCTCCCTTGGTGTCGAAGAGGACGAGGAAAACTGAGACACCCCTTGAACCAGTAGAGGTGCTCCCCTCTCACCATCCCCATGCGCAAAGGAGCTTCCTCTTTGCCATCTCTAGAGCCACCAGCGGGCAGCTCCACATCAGAAAAGGAGGTGCACCCCCCTCGTGCTTTTTCATGGAGCCCTCCAATCCTCTTCTACCGGAGAAGAGGTTTACTCCTATCCTACGCCTACGGGTACGTTGGTTTCACCATCGCCCCCTTCTTTGGAGTCACATATGGACGACTCCAACTTTGCACCAGCGGTGGTCCTTCCTTTACTTTCCTAGGGACTGCCAAGAAAATAAGTGGCGTCCCACAATCAAACGCTCTCGGTAGGAGCGATTTGATAGGGCCAACCACCTCTTAGAGGGGCAAGGAAAAGTGGGGTCCGTCGGTTCGTGGCCCCTACAGTCGTGTATTTTAACTTTGCGGTTAGTCAGTGTGTCTGCCCCAAGGAGATCGGCCCACCGGCGGACATGACTGAGTAGCCATCGATAGGGAACATTAATACCTTGGTGGTAGGATGGCTAGACGGAGGCCTCCTCTTAGATAGGCATAGTCCTATAAGTCACCCAGTCCCAGATGGCAGGATCTTCCATTGGGTCGAGCTCTGGCTCGGTGCCAGACACCGAACCTGAATCCGCCTCTGTACAAGCTTCTCGTCAGACTGCTCGGACCCTCGATGACTCATAAGGAGAGGAGGGACCTCCTTCCTTGAGCGGTGGCCCCTTGATAGCCAAGCCCTTCTCCATCTTGGATAAGGATCTTGCTGAGTTCGGTCCATCTGGCCTAGCGTTCAGAGTAGAGAGACGTGACTTCACTCCCCGTCTCCCTCCCCCCCAAAAGAAAAAGAATAAGAACAGGTAGAAGACAAAGAGGACTCGAGATTCCTCTCCCTCCACTTGAGCTTCGGGGAAGGTATGGTCCGCTACCGCTTTGGGAATAGACCAGGCCAAGATTGGTACGTCTGGTCCTGAGTCGCCCTCTGACGGGGAGGCGCTGACAAAGACCAAAGTCGCAAGTGCGCTGAGTGGAGCCTCGATTACGTCGGGGCTCCTCATTCAGAGACTATCTATCGTTATTGAGCCCACTGGCTTCAAACGCTTTCTTGGTTATTTACTCCACTGATGGCAGTATCTTTGCCAAAGACAATATGATGCATCAAAGGACAGCATTACCGACCAGTTTGTGAAGGAATTTGTTAATGCTAAGTTACCCTTTTTTGTACAATCAAGCTCACCTGTCTCCCGCACAGACCGGCTTTCAAAGGTCCAATCTATGTCGAATGCTCCGCCTCGGCTGAAAAATCCTATCTGCAAGGCCTCTCTTCCTGTATAGCATTTAGCCACCATGGTATTTCATATGAAGAAGGAATATGACGGTCGGGGGGATCTCTCCGATCCAATAAGTGGGCGTCCCGCAGGCACGTGACTTTATCATCACTCACTTTATTGGCCTTGAGCATCAAAGATATCGCCTCATTGTTGCCGGCAGATCTCGCTACGATCTTCGTAGACGATCTTCAGACACTTTCAGTGGTGCCCAGATGCATACCATGGAACGTATAATCCATTAGGCTCTGAATCTTATCTGTCGGGCCGAGTTTTGGTTTTCTTTGGCCAAGTCTAAGGTGTTGCATTTCTGGTGACATCCACGGCTGCACACTGATACGCCGAGTCACTCGGGCTCACCTGGAAACTGCACATAAGCAGCCATAAAGTCTCGTATTAGAGTCATAAATATACATATATCCTCTTTCCGTTGCGTTCAGCACTTTAGGTAAAGAGAGGGCTACTCTTCTACTAATCCTATGTTCAGTCTAAGTCAGTAATCCTCAACCTGGGAGCCATGGTGAGCTGTTAGAAATTCTACATATTGGTGTGCCTCCCCTCCCCCTGATTAACTAACTTTGCAAGATCTTAGAGATAATGCTCAAATGCGTTCTCTCCTTTTCCAAGAACCTTTGTAGACACATGAATTCGAAGCATGAAGTTCTTCTCTTTTAATCCAAAGTGCTCTGGCTTTCAAATGGCAATGTTGTGAATCGCCTGTTTGAACTTCGGAGGGAGGTTAAAAATTGTTCCTGGAAATGGAAGGGAAAGATGATCTCTTGAGTCAATTCAATGAGGTTTTGTGGGAGCTACGTCTTCCATACTTAGCAGATATATATGAGCAGTCAAAGAGGTTGAATATCAGGCAACAGGCCAAGGAATGAAATGTGTTTCTCCTGATGGATTGTCTTCGTGCATTTTTTGCCAAGCTCCATTCTCTTGACCAGAATGAAGAAGATCATCTGCTTGACCCCATTACTTAAAACTGAAGTTAATCAGCATCTTAGATCGTAGGAAAGTTAACTTAAAATGTACTTCCCAGAATTAGAGAAGGAAGAAGGGAAGTTTGTGAGGAATTCATTCACTGGCACGCTTGATATTATTATCATTCCCTCTGATGTTTAGGACGAATTCCTCGATCGCAAAAATGATTCTCCTGCCAAAGATAGCTATGAAGAAAAATCTCTCGAATATATTCTGTAGTCATGATATCTTTCATATCCAAAAGTTAGGGAGATTGCACTTCCACTACTACTCTTGCCCTTTTCACCTACCGATTTATGGGAGTCTGGTTGCTTCATTGCTTCAACCTTCTACAAATAAGCTAAATCCGACTGGATCTGGACCCCGACTTGAGAGCTGCCTTGTCAGTGACACAACCTCGGATCCGTCAACTTCCTGAAAATAAACAGTCGCCTTTCTCATTGAGATGTGATATGATTCTTGTGAGGTCAAATACAAATAATTTCGATTTTTATATGCAAAAATACAATGACAGATACAAATACTTTCGATTTTGATATAAAAAATTACATCAACTCAACTTTTAAGAATATATCACAAAAATCTATCAAAAAGTAAGATAATTATGATTGTCAACTTTGTATTAAACAATAAAGCAAAAGTGCTTTCTTCGTATCAGTGGCGTAGATAAAAGGGGTCGAGGGGACACAAATTTAAAAGTTACCCCGGGCTTCCATTGTAGGGGAGCCCCAAACGAGTGCCCAATCTTTTTTTGAATGGCAAAAATAGTTAATAAAACGGTTAAATATAGAGGCCCATAAAAATACAGACAAATATTAACTCAAGCATTAGTCAAGCAAAGTATAAAAAGTTACTTAAAAGTTCTTTTTTTATGAATACTAAACAATATATAATTGAGTCATACTCCTCACAACAAAAAATGAAGTGCGACCCACAGCTGGATGCGCTGAACAGTTAGTTGGTATTTCAACGCAACACCTATTTATTTACAGACTTATGGTAAAACCAAAAAATACGGTGCAAGTTAGAACACCAAACCAAAGAACAATAAAGAACACCAATTTCCAACTTGAGCAACAAAACCTCATTTCGGAATCTTCATTACACCTTTTAGTGTGCCTTTAGTCAATCCTTCATCTACGACTTGGGAGCTATACTAAACTTAACTAATTACACTAATTATACAATATACAATCAAGGCATTTTCTAAATTAGATGCGACCATGGTGGGTCAAACGCCTTACTAATTCCTGTTGCGCAGCGGCAGCCCTACTTTGAGGTCGGCCTTCTACTTCAGCAACAGGAGGCACCGGTACTACATTTTCAACCTCGGCGTCGGTGTCCCGCTGAGGTTGAATGGGTTTTGAGGGTTTCAGCCATAGCGTCAATGTTTGGACGTGGTTGATTTTGAGCAATGTACTCATCAGTATGTAGCTCTTAAGGGAATCAAGTTTTTAAGGCGACAACAGATTCGGAACGATAAGTCCATCGAACCCTGACGTTTCTGGTGATTCCGCCTGCATCAGCCAATATCTTTGTGATGACAACCAACGGTAACTGTGTTTGGTGAAGATTTGGAATTTGTATAAGGCAAACGGCACCAACTTTAATTCCCTCATTGTTGGCTCCAGGCCAGTTTAACCGGCTTGAAGTTTTTCGCAAACTAGCAAATAGTCTTGAAACCATTGATTCACAAAGACTTCTCCGGCCTCTCTTCTTGCCTCCATAGTATTAGCAATTTGAGTCAAGATGTCTGTATTGGTTGTTTGATTCCAGGCATCTTGGAAAGTTTGATCGGATAGGCAGACTTGAGGAAACTTGCTACGGGAAGAAATCAACAAGTTGGGTGAAATTGTGTTTAACTCATTTTCAGATGATCTATAAGTGAGGAGTCTGTTGTTTATAGTATTTTGACAGTCAGATAATATTGTTCTGAATTGAGAAAGTGAATAGGTGAATTTGCCGAAAGATTTAAAAAAGCAATTTTTGACTAATCCTACCATTCGTTCCTAGGCTCCTCCCTGATTAGGAGAATACACAGGAATCGTACGGAATTCGATTTGATGGCCAGTGAAGTGTTCTAGTCCTATATCTTGAGTTATCACTGAGTTTAACAATTTTGAACCTTGAATAAAGGTAGGGGCATTGTCACTATACACTAATTTAGGAGTACCTTGTTTATTACAGAATCGTACTAAAGCTTGAATAAATTCAACAGCGCTTATATTGGGAACGATCTCTAAATGAATGGTACGAGTGGTTAAGCATGTGAATAACAGAATATACACTTTTACGACATGGCCTGAAAAGTCAGTCACTGTGAATGCTCCCGTGTAATCCATTTCGGTGGAAGCAAATGGCTCAATAAAGTTGGCTCGCGCTGCAGGCAAGTCGCCCTCCTGCTGTGGGAGAAAAGGAGGATTCTGGAGCCTTTTACAAAGGTAACAGTCTTTACGTAGCACAAAACTAACACTAGTTCTAGCCCACAGTAGCCAAATGCCTGAATTTCGTAAGTATTGAAGCGTATTATTGAGCCCCGTGTGCAAGGTCTGTTTATGCGCATCTAAAATTATTAATCTCACTAAAGCAGATTTTCCATGCATTAGCACTGGGTTAATTGCATCCCAGGTAAACTTAGGACATTGTGAATTCTCCCCTTGCTGCTAAGATGCCATCATTGTCTAAGTACAAACGCAGTTGAGCAACCAATTTTGGTATTGCTTTAGAAGGGTTTTCTGCTTTGTAAATTTGGATCAACGGGAAAGTAACTCTCCTGATGTTCTTTTAACAGATGGTTAAAGGCTTTAGTCCGGTAGAATACAAAGGGCTGAATTTTAAGTTTTTTTTTAATTTCTCTAAAGTTAAAAATACATATGCTAAAGAATTAATTAATTTAGGGTATGATGAAAATCGTTCTACCTCAATGACGCTACCAATTGGTACTTGCACGGGATAGACTAATGCTTTATCAGGAGATATGAAACCGAATGGAATGCTGTCCAAAGGACACACTGGAGGATCTTGAGTAGTTAACCATTCTGGTCCCATTAAATACCGTTGGGACTCTTCCAAAAACTTTTTAGTAGGCATTGGACGGGTTAGCATGTCCGCCGCGTTATCAGTCGTGGGGACATAAGAAATTATAAATGAAATTTGCTGTTCCGTTAAAGGGGCGAAGCTTTTGTTGCACTCTGACACGATTGCACGCAAAAATGTTCTTTTGGGGTCCTATACGGTTGAGAATCCAAGTTAATGCAAACTGTAAATCGGAGTAAGATTCAAGTCTGGAAATTAACTGCTTTTGGAAGTGTTTGCCGGATATGATATTCAAAACAGTTTTCAAAGCTGAGCACATGGCCAGCAATTCTAGAGTAGGCAAAGTTCTAGTGGGTAAAGGAGTTAATTTACTTTTGGCATAAAGCAAGTGAGACCGATAATTTTGCACTATATATATGGAAATTCCCAACAGATAGCTGGAAGCATCTGCAAAGACATGCATTTCGAACGGGCTATCATCTTTATAAGCCCAACGAGGAATTTGCAACGGGATTTGCCATGGATTGAACTGAGCACAAACGGTTTTCCATTCATTAAGAAGTTCTGCAGAAAGATGTTCCTCCCATGTCACGTGTTATTGGGATATCTTCCTCATGAACATTTTACATGCACCCATTGCTGGGGCAATTAAACCAGTAGGTTTGTACACGGAAGTTAAACTTGACAAAACCTCGCATTTAGTGGTGGCCTCAACATTTAGACTCACTGACATGTGAGACAGCGTGTCGGTGTTAGGGTCTACCAAGTGACCTAGTAATTTAAAGGGTTGATTTAAATCATCGGTTTTATCAGCACAAGGCAACTGATCCAAGATTTGTGGCTCATTAGTGCACCACTCACGAAGGTGAAAACCACCCTGATCGAGGTACTGAGATGCATTATAGGCAATATTTTTCAGAACAGATTTCATTATCAGTATGAATGTAATTGTCTACATACAGATTGTTAGTAATTAAACTAGCTAATTGAGGGCTTGGATACTGTGTTGCGTAAAATGTAAGCACACTGTAAAGGAAGAATGATGGAGATTGAACAAATCCGAAAATTATCGCAGCATGTCTAAAATGAAGGTAGTTTTCTCCCTCAAACAAGAAAAAGGAAAATTTATTGCGATCAGACACTTTTTAATTTGATGTTCAAATATGCCTTTTTTATATCACTGATGTCAAAATATTTGTTGTTACGAAAATAAAGAAAAATATCCATCAAATCTGCCATCAGATCAGGAGGAATAGCAACACAGTCCTTCACAGAGGGAGTGTTTGCAACTCTCAAACTACAATTAAAAACTGCTCTAATTTTTATGGTTTTGACCAAAGGATCATTTCTGATTACTGGGCGATGGGGTACAAATTGATGGTCTTGAATTCGAAAATTGTTGGGCAATTCTTCAATGATACCTTCTTGGAGTTGATCAGTAAAAATGTTTGTATACTCTACATACACATTGTCTCGGATATTTTTATGATATACCCTTTTTGCTAACAATCAACACAGATTATAGTTGTTGGGGACTTTGTCAAGCATCTCCTGATGCCAATTAATGACAATAGAATATTGATTGCTATTCTTTTCAAAGGAGATTTGTAACTCATCTGTGGATACATCAGTTCCAGGATACATTTTCTAAATTTTCTCGGTAGGTATCCAGTGAGAAAAATTGTTGTAGAGTGATCTTCACCCGAGGAACTGAAAATTTCATTATTGGAAAGGACAGTATCAGTGGGCTCTGTTTTGAGTACCACTGCTACAGCATAAGCTATTGCTGCAGGATTTACCACTGATTTCAATTTTCTTCAGGTTTTAGTTTTACACAAGGCTCTAGTTTGTGAAACAGACTTCTACTTTGGTTTTCTCCTTTTGGGGGATTTTGTCCAGTTATACACAGTAATGACATTTGTGTAGATGCCAGAGGGTTCTCCTACGTCACATGTTCCAGGAGTCAGGCTACTAAATGGAATAAATCCGTTGCTGACGCGAATGAAATGATATAAATCAATGGTGCTAACTTCAAAGGGTTGAAGATAAGGGATATAAGCAGCTCCGTGAACAGTGATGGTATCATACTCTCCGGTTAAACACTGAGGAAAACTTGGAGATAAGGGTTGCTTAAGTGACTTAACATGCTGACTCAATCCCGGAACCTGCAACGTGATGGCTAGCTCAGGAAGTATAATGAAATCTGTTTGTATTTTATCTGATGAAGGAAGCAAAACCGAGGCACGGGTTTCCCAACATTCAGTCTTAAATTTTCGACTAAAGCACTTTAGTTTCTTGTGAAAGGTACGCGACAGTTGACTAGTGTTTGTCACAGCACTTTTACTAATTCAAGGAATTTGAGCACCAGAATCTATTAGAAAATTAACGGGTTGATGATTTACGAATAAAGTTAGGACTGGGTTAAGGACTGTGTTGTCATGCTTGTAAACCTTTTAAAATGATCCTATGGACAAGGTAGTGGACGATTTGGCTGATTTTGTTGTCATGCGGACTGTGATTTTTCACAAAATGGCTGTATGTGATTTTTGGATCTGCACAAATTACATTTAAATGGAAAAGGTTGGTTGGTACATTTACTTTCAATGTGTCCTTCAACTAAACAATTAGCACAGAGATTTAGCTGTTTAGCTCTGGCTTTTGGGTCTTCAATTCTTGTATACTTAGTGTATTTGGAGAACGGATGTTCATCACTTGAAAAAAAGTTGCAAGGTTTTGCTACTACTGGGTTAGTTTTAACAGGTTGACTTGAGGAACTGGACACACTCATGACTGCAGGGAAGAGAACAGGTGCCCTATCAATGGATGCAGCAGTCTGGACCTTGGTGCTATATTTTGCTTTTTGGGCGTAAGATCCAGACTTAGCACCCGAGGCACTTTGTCCTGATCCTTCCTCCGCAGACTTGGGGTGTTTTGCTTTGAACATGGTGAGAATGTCGTCAACGTGTTTTAGAATGTCAGCTACTGAAAGATAGTTGCTGCTTGTTCGTCGTGTCAGTTCTTGGTTAATGTAACCTGGCAATCTTCTTTTGATTATTTTACTGAGAAGTCTACAGCCTAAACTTCCAGAGAAATTAGAAACACCCAAACCTTGAAGCTCTTGAAGTTTAAACCTGACATTTGTCATGAATTCGGAAATTGATTTTGTGATCTTTCAAAGGAGATGTATCAATAAAGGATTCTAATAAAAGATCAATGATCTGGTCTGGGTTGTAGAAATGCTTTTTGAGCAAGATCCATGCAGTTTCAAAGTCAGTGTGGGTAGCAACCAGCGCCAGACTAGTTCCCCTTAACAGTGATTTTAGAAACACTAATTTTTGTTCTGAAGAGACGTCTGTTTAGCACTTCAGAGCATTGTCAAAAGCTAAGGTAAACTTCTGAAATGCCAGGGGGTTTTGGTCATTATTATCAAACGGCGGCACCTTCAACTCGGGTTGGCTGACTGGAATTTGTTTTTTTTTTATCCGGCGCAAGCTGTTCCTTCTCCAAGTCGACTTGCCACTCTAGAACTATACTAGCCAAAGCCGAGTATTCTCCTTTGGTAGTAGCCAGAACTATTTGGTCATTTTCAGTGAGTTCCACCATTGTGGATTGGACTCTGTATTCTAAGTGAGCATCTTGAACTCGCTTAAACATTTCTGCAAGCCGCGTAGCATATGTTTTGGCAGTAGGGTAATATTTCAGATTCAGGGTGCACGGTAGATGGCGCTGTTAGTCGGCTACAATTTTGGGCTGCAGCATATCTCTTATGACGTCAGACGGTAGCGTCAGATGTGACCAATTACTGGCGTTATATTTTTTTGTTGTTTTGGGGATGTGTAACTTTTAGTCTATTATTTACTAAATATCTGCGCTCTGTTCGTTTATAGTTTTTTTTTTAAGTTAGGTAAGGTTTCTTGATGTCTTTTATTGTTTTTTTGTTTTGTTTTCGTATTTTTTGTTTGCTGCGAACGATAACAGCTTCTTACTAGCAACATCGTAGCTTATAAATAGGACCCGTTCTGCAAATGTTTTTCTTTCGTTATTGTGTTTTCGTGCTCTCCATGTGCTTCTTTGTTATTCGAATTCGGCTTTACTTTGTATAATCGCGAAAAACTTTTAGATTATCTAGAGGCGCATAAACTAATTAAGAAACCTATAAAAGTAAGAATTGTTTGTTATTAGGTTAGGTTTTTCTGCCAGTAAAAAGCTGTTGGGGAGAAAAAACCCCCAGTAAATTCAAGGGGACTGCTCGTGGGGGAGATATCACTGCAGGGAAACCACCCAGCGATGATCCTGAGTTTCAATCAATTTGGGGGGGGGAGCTGGGGGGCGCAGCCCCCCACTATATACTCATATACCAAAAAAATATAACGCTACCGCCTCACGTCATAAGAGATATATTGTAGCCCAAAATTGTAGCCGGCTAACAGCGGCATCTACCGTGCGCCCCGAATCTGAAGTGTTACTGGCAGTAGAACTGTCCATTCCTCCACTCAAGTAACTTTTAACAGATTTCAAAAATTCATTTAACTCGTTAGCCAAAATAGTGTATGTTCCAGCGGCGCGTTTGAACAGTTCTTGGGGGCTCGCCATTATGTTACAATTAAATTACAGTTTAAAAATAAAAGATCTGATAGGATGGCTTCTTAAAAATTTAAGAAATTACTAATATTTAATGTTTATGCTGACTATAATGATTAAAAGTCCGTTTAGATATCTTCAATAAAATTTATGATAATTGATAAGGGAATTTATGGGAACAGAAAGGGGAAGTAATTGCAGCAAAAAAAGGAGGGAATTTATAGAAGTAAAAAAGAGTAACTTATAGACACAGTCAGCACCAAAATCTAACTCAATTGGGGAGGGGGAAGAAAGGGGGAAAGCCGGTTAAAACAACTATAGGCAGGATAACGACTTGGTCCCACTCAGGAGATAAGCACCATATCATTTAAAAAATTTGAATAAAGCACTATTAAATTTATTTAAATTTTGTACTACCCACAACCTAATGTAAACGATACCAACACAATGATTTAACTATTCAATTAATATCAATAAATTGGCAGGAATAAGAAACCACACAATTTGGAAAACAAAAATGAGTGGTCTGGATTACAAAGTAAATTACCTTGGACTGGAGATTTGGTCACTTTGAGCTCAACCACACTATTTTTATTTTAGTTAATATATTATACCAATATTACAACAATGATTTAATTTAATTTGCCCTAACCTGAAATAGCACTGTATGGTACTACAATTTAACCTAACCTGTACTTAAGTCGACTAAAATTCTAAACTAAAACACCACTGCAAAACAACCATAGATGGTCAGCTGATGCAACGTTGCCAAATGTCGCCCTACTCAAAACAAAAGCCAACCCAACGAAGCAAACAACCCTGACAAAATGGAGAGATATGATTCAATTATTTAAAGGGCCGAAAGGAACTTGGAAAATTTGTCAAATTTTGTTATAATTACTTAAAGAAAATCAAAAAACAAAAAAAAAGTGTTTAAATACTATGTCTCTACACTAGTTTACGAACCAGTTTTTTGCTCGTTCCCGGGAGATATCAAAAACGGAGATGACAAGTGGATTTATCAGTGGCGTACAAAATAAAGATGATAATTTTACTCGATCTCACTGAATTATGAGCGCGCTCAGTTGGTTATAGTCTCGACCAATTGAGTATTTTTGACAAATTTTTCCAAATTAAATTCCTTTTGTCAGAAATCACAATTACTGATGGTCAGGTATTGACGCGACGAAGGTTAGTAAATTAATACCAGTGCTTTCGCGAGAATTTCTTCAGGTCAGCCGAAATGTTGCCATTTTCTTGGGCTGTCCGAGGTACAACTTGGAGATTTTCCGAAGGTCATGGGAAAACCAGACGCAAAGACTCATATTTAAACACATGTGCAGTTAAATTATGAATACTAAACAATATAAAATTGAGTCACACCCTACCACAAGTTAGAATTCGAATTTCCCAGGCGTTCATTCACTTCCAGTCTCTCCCCCTCTTCGGCAAGTGAAGCGACTTAGTGGAGGAGTGTGGCCCCTTCGTTTTTCGCAAAACGCTCAAGCGCGCGGAGATTGGGGTCCCGGGTTTTGTTCACAGGGGGACTAGCGTCCTTTTAGTTTCCAGCCGCATCGGGGCGGCGGATAAAATGTGCCCTGGTCGCGCAGAACGCGCGTGAATATCTTTTTAACCTCTCGAATCGAAATACAATCCACAGCAAGGATGGTCAGGGCATCTTTTACGATTGTTTAACGTGGGGTTCGAACTATGGGGTCAGTATGGTACCTAAGATGAGAAGATCGACGAGGCCATCTCTGCCCCAAAACTTTGAAGAGGTTCGCAACGAAAGAGTTGAAGTTAAGGGAACGGAAAATATGTGAAAGGTAAATAGCCCAATGGGAGTAAAGAAGATATTACTTGGGGCGATAAGTATTATCAACTTTTGCCTACTGCTTCAGCCTTTGTAGCATACCTCGTCTTTACGAGTCTTAGCCAATCGTTTATCTTTCTCTTTTTGTCTGTCCACCCTCAGTTTTTCCCCAGTACACACCTCGCCTCAGCTATGTTCGCCTTAACCGTTAAGATAAAAAAATAGGTAGAAAACCCTTATATATTTTTTCATTAATTTCCTAAAATGTACTTTCACCCTTGAAAATCTCAAAAAGTTTTATATAAATAAAATTAAAGCGAGAAAGCTCTCGATGACGTCATTTTGGGACCCTTCCTTTTCACTGTCAAAATTCGCGCGCAAATTGTTCCTGGGAGGGCGGAAAAGAAGAGAAGAGACAACAGTAAGGCTGCCTGAAAAATAAGAGATTTCGAAGAAAAAAGTAAAAAATAAGCGATCTGTTTACATAACAGGCGCAGTCATCTTTGCGTGACGGAAAATGAAGAAGGCTCGTTATTTTAATCCAATCACGTCGATCAGTTCCCATTAATTCCATATCTTTGTCTTATTTTGGGGAATTCTTTTCCACAATCTTTGTAGCTCTTCGGTCGTTCATTTATTTGTTTGCACCGCCATTAAAAATAAATAGAAAAATATATACAATTTTATATAGTATTATCTAATTTTATTCTTTCAAACACATGCAAACACTTATGGGAGTGTAAGTTACCAATTTATAGCGAGGTAACCAGCTTATACCGGTGAGATACCAATTTCACTAGATTATAGCGGATAGGTTACCATTTTATATGAATGGGAATTATCTGACACGAAAGATGATTCTTCAAGGGTACTCAGATTGTTGACTGGGCTTACCGAAGGTTTACGGGTAATCGAGGTAAAGAAAGACTTTGAGAAAGGACGTAGCAAAAATATACTTTTCTTCTAATAAAGGCCTATTAAAGTGGCAAGCGGCACGTCAAGCAGTACTTTGCGGGCAACAAGCAGGTTTTCTTATTCAACGCGAGGTATTGAATTCTGGAGCGACAAGACTTAGGCTAATTAAAGGGGGTTCCGTAACGCTAAGATGAGAACGAATTGATCTTAATTGCTTAACTGAATCGAACTTCTCCTTTTTAAAAATAATAATAATATCTCTCTTGCACAACTATATATGCGGTTTCATTTACAGGGAGACTTGTCTGCAGGACAAGCCTCCGTCGTCGGGCTCATTAGTTCCATCCCCTGGGTGGAGTTACTGAACAGCTGGGTATTTACAATATACCTACATATTTCAGATCATTTTATATCTATTCCATGAACCGATTTTACAGATAGGGTTATAATTTCCTTTGGTTGGAATTTGTGTTTACCTAGCTGCTTCGTAGAATCCCGTATTCTGATAACTCTATCCCAAGACGTGAATTGTTTGTTTATGCTTTTCCTCTTATTGACTCAGGTGTCTAGTTTGATAGCTTTGTATTTGTATATTTGTGTCTACCCGCGCTCTACTTCCGACGACCGCTTGTCTAACTTTATTCATACAAATTAATATATATATTCTCCATTTTTGTATATAAATATATTTACACAATTTGACATATGTGTTTTCATCTATCTATTCTCATATTATACATAGCATTCTTGTTTTTCACATGAAAGGCAATTTATTCCGATTTGCTAAGTACACCGAGCGTCCATTTTGTGGAGTTTCTTGTGGAGCCTATTAATCCTGCAATTTTGGTGCCAGAAGCCTACCTATTTGTTCCATAGAACAAAAGCCTGTAATATGGAAACTAATTACGGGGAAAATGTGAATTAGTGGAAAGGGTTATAGTATCATAATTTTCAATACCCCGTCCCCCCTGCCCTCATTGGTCAAACCACTTTTTTTAAAGAGGGAAGTGTAGGGGAGAAAGTGATTAATAGGAAATGAGAGATGAATAAAAAACTGAATACCCCCACACGTTGTTGCTGGTTATAGCTCCCTGGGAGCAACGGACATCTCTGCTCCTTCCGACCCCTTGTAGGATTAAGGGAGACCTTCGATCCTACAGCCTGTGATATAGGCCCCGTCTTCGTTACCGCAATTAAGTAGGGCCGCGCTTTCTATAAGGATGTCCTAAGGGACCAGGTTAGAGTGATGGGAGGCTGGTGCATGCTGTGAATTTTTTTTAGCACAACTCCTCCTCTGCAACGGCAACAGCAAAGCAAATAAGTGGAAGTTCTATTATAACTTAACCTCACGTGGAATATAATCCAATGATGCCGAATACATTTTTTTTGGCCGTCATAGCTACAGACCGTCGGGCCAAAGCTCCATGACGGACATTGAGATTCTTATATATTTGAAGGAATGAAAGCTGGATTGGACATAGCAAAGCATACCTAAATTTACACAGTTTTACATAAAACATGAGTGGACGTAGACTGAAGACAAATATTTATAAGGTAATTTATTTGGATTAGGAAAACAATGACAAATTTTGTTAATAAAAAAAATAGTTTCGTATTTCTTTTTAGTCGCGTGCGACTCTACATCTCCCTATGTCGGTCAGTCTGTTGATCAGTTCCCGTTTTGCTTTTTTTTGTTTTTGTAATAACATCATAACCCTTCGGAAGATTCTAACGAAATTTGTAACCCTTATGTTGTCTTACATTCTATTTCGAATGAGATAATTACCAAAGTCCTCCCAAGATTAGCCGGGGAATTATTTGTCAATAACAACCTAACTATTAAGCCGATTCAAACGATATTTGAAACTCATATGCTGTTTTACATTTTCTTTCGAATGATAGAATTGCCAAAGTCCTCCCGAGGTTAGCCGGGAAATGATTTGTCAATAACAACCTAATTATTAGACCGATTCAAACGATATTTGAAACCCTTATGCTGCTTTACATTCTCTTTCGAATGATAAAATTGCCAAAGTCCTCCCAAGGTTAGTCGATAAATTATTTGACAATAACAACATAACTATCCAGCCCATTCTAACGAAATCTGAAACCCTTATGTTGTTTTACCTTCTCTTTCGAATGATATAACTTCCACGGTCTTCCTAAGGTTAGTCTTTGAATTATTGTAAGTTTTGAAGGACGTAAGGTCATAAATCGCAATAATTGACTTTTTGGTCAGCAGACCTTGTTTGTACCCATTACGATTGGTAGTCTGGGAAAGAAGTTTCTTATTCATAAAAGTTTCGGACCTAAAGAAATTAAGTTGCTCATAAATAATTTTGTTCTAAAGATTGGACAAATAAGGTTAATATTATTACTCTTGGTATTTGTACTATTTTCAATTACCTTGAATATTGATCTTCTTCATGACTTTATGGATTAGCAGTAATGTGAAGTATTGGTGTATAAAGTAAGTTTTAGAATTTTCCAATCAGAGTAAACATTGGCAGTAGAATCAAACTTTTCAAGAAAAATATAGATTGCATGACTTTATTTTGCAAAATTGTTAATTTTTTAAGAAAGTGGGCCACGTACTTGCCCATATGGATACACAGTAGTCAGGTTATGTCTGATTCTGTAGAGAATACCTATGATTTTAGACAGCTTTTTGCGTGTTTGGTCAATATGGTACTCGTACTTCCAATTTAAGTTTTCATCAACAGTAACAGCAAGAAATTTAGTATGATTAACTTGTTTAATTACTTCACTATTTAAGGTTACTGGGGAAATAGAGTTTTTTAAAGAGCGATTTTAAAATAGCAGATAATTTGTTTTGGAGATATTGAGTAATAGCTTATTAAATTTAATCCATAACCTAACTTTGTTTAACTCAGAGATTAAGTTTGTATGCAAAGAATTTAAGTTTGTATCCTTGAGTAAGCGGGTTGTATCATCAGCATATACCACAAAACTGAACTTATTCCTAGCATTTACAAGGTCATTAGTGTATAAACTAAAAGTATTGGACCTAAAACAGAACTCTGTGGTACACCTTTAAGAATTTCTTAAAACGGAGATTAATATTGTTTTAAAACACACTTTGTTTTCTGTCGCCAAGGTAGCTGCGAAACACTTTCAATGGCACACCCCTAATTACATAGTATTATAATTTATTAAGTAAAAATTTATGTTCTAAAGTATCAAAAACCTGTGATAAATCTATGAAAACTCTCACTACGTACATTTTTCCTCTAAACATGAATACACATCATTAACAAAATGTACTATTGCTGATTCAGTGGAGTGTTGTGCCGTAAAGCCATGTTGTTGTTCAGTTATTAGGTTATTCTTTTCAAGATAATTAATTAATCTAAAGGAAATCATTCTTTGCAAATATTTAACTAAATTCCGGAGTATGGAAATGGAATGGTAATTGTTTGTATCACCTCTGTCACCTGATTTCAATAGGGAAATTACGATAGGTTGATTATGTGAGTCAGAGGGGTAAATGTAGTTGAAGAAGATCATTTTAATATTTTCGGGGAAATGTTGTTATAGCTCGGTGAGTCTGTTTTCAGATTATTAAGAATAGTTTCAACTTCGGTTTTGTTAGCTGGAGCTAAGGGGGAAGTTAGGTGGGTCTTTTAAATACTTTATGTAATTGCAATCATACTTATTTTGAAGAAAGTGTTCATTAAACTTTTCTGACACATACGTGCCTGGTGGCTTTAATTAAATAGTATGCTTGTGTACATTATTAGTTCTGCCTAGAAGATAGTTTATGGCTTTCCACTGTTTTTAAGGTTTCTTTGATTCGCATTCAGTTGGGTTTAGTAATACAAGTTCTTCGCTTCTCTTAACAGTGATGTTAGTTTATTCCTGGATTGCATCCGGGTGGTGTGGTTGCGTCCTATCCACTTGGAAATGACCAACTACTCTACAATTCTTTTTCTCTTTCCCTGCAGGGTGGCTACAATTAAAAATAAAATACACGGCCATGTTTTCTGGTCTAAATACCTACACATCACAAGATATAGTCAACTTAGGAATTTTTTTTCAATTCCTTTGTTATTCGCACTTGGAAAATTTCAAACATTTCTCCTTCTGGTTGTTCTTACTCCTCAGAGCTGCTATGACCCACCCATTCAGAGGTTTATTTTTTGCCTTCAATTCCCGGTCCTTTAATTCGCTCGTCACCACACCTCATTAAGAGAGCGTCCTTTTATCGCCACTCCTTTTGTGTCGGGATCCGATAATTAAGGGCTTTTAAAGGCGGGGCACCGGTTTATTCAAGGAGGCTTCCGGGAGAGTCCTTTGCAGGAATTTACCATCTTCTAAAGTGTGTGTACGTGTGTGTAGTTTATAGGTTTTTTTCTGCCCTTTCACCGTCTATTTATTCATATTCTTTATCTTTTTTTATATATTTTCTTGCTATTTTGATTTACCTATTGGCATCATTTTGGAGGTATCTGCTACGCGGTGCCTTTTAAATCACATGAGCATGTGGCTCTATTTAGGCAATCCATGCTAAACGATCTAACAATCTGCTCTATCTATCTATCAATATCTAAGGCCTTCCCTCTCCTTCTTCCTCTGTAAAGCTATTCATCTCCCTCTCTAAGGCGCTCACTCGCCTATCCTTTACTCCCACTCCTCGCTTCCCCTACTTCCTTCTGTCTCTTTCTTTCATATATATATATATATATATATATATATATATATATATATATGGTACATAAAATGAGACGGACTTAAGTTCCTAATACTAATTAGATAACCGTAGTTAGGGAATGCTTATTATGGGAAATGACGGGGTAATGAATGGTTTACTTCCTTTGAACTCGAGAGTAAGGTGGAACAAGTCTTGGTGACCTTGAGATGCGGGCCTCCTGTCCTCAGGGGGTTACCGAACGAAGTTCGAGGGGGGTGGGATGACTTCTCCACATTCGGCTTGAACGAGCTAATGGACCGCTTGTCGTAAGAGGTCACCAGAAGAACTTCGGGGACCGGCTTCTCCAATCCATGATCCAAAGGCCAATGAGAAAGGTTGACGTTGCCTCACGAGACTCTTCTCCTCGACCCGAAGACACAGGGGGTGATGTCCAGCTCTTCAGTGGCCTGCGACCGTCACTCACATTTCTTGGGGAGAGCTCGTTGAAGTGTACTCCTTTCAGGGGAGTCTCGTCTAACCAAATCTGTGTGTCAGCCTGGAGCGGGAACATATATACCCGGAGCATTCAAAACAGAGAGAGAGAGATAGAAACATTCTTAACCTTCGTTATCGGGTGCGATGAACCGAGCGCCTTCTTACGAGGAAGTGTGAACGGCTGGGATCACCAGCCAGACGGGTGACAGCGGGGGGGGCCATAAATGCGGTTCACGATGAGGCTACAAAGAAGTCTCCTGACCCGAGTGGAGGGGGATGGGGGAGGTTGAGACGACCAGGAGGAAGCTTTGGTGTGAATTTCATGAAACCTGGCGGCGGGTCAAATGAGGGAGAGGTCGGAAGGGATGGGGGGTAACGGCTCGTTTTCTCTCCCAAAATGCAGTCTTAAGAGGTGGTAAAATAATATAATTCAAAGGTGATTCCTCCACACACATTTATAGTCAAATGGGATTTCTCTAAACACGATATTAATGCAAATGGTTGAGACTCTATAACGATCACAGGATTAAGATAGGGAGGGATTATTATTATTAGGGGCTGGCGGACGGGGGGGATGGTAAGATGAATTGCGAATTTGTTTGGATATTTAATTTTGGTTGCTTTTCTTTGATGTATATGGGTTCTAATATAAAGAATTGTCGGTTTGGGGCGTGGGCTGAGATTTCAGTATTCTCTTCAAGCGACTTCCGGTCCAATTGTTTTCCATGCTTTTTTAACGTGAGTTCTGGGGGCACCGTTGCTCGAGTGGTAGGTCATTCTTCGTGTTAGCTTTGTTTCGGTCATTCCGATATATGAATGAATAAGTAGATGTATGGATAAGTAGAAGTATGAATAAGTATATGTTTTGATATCCTTTGGAACCGCAATCTTTGCAGGGAAATTAAAGCCAGAATCAGGAGACAGAACAATGTCTATTTAGAACGTTCGAACATTACAATGTTCATCATCAGCCATTTCCTATAATTAAGTAGAAGTATGAAAAACAAACGAAAACTAATTATAAAAAATGTACAGAATTTTAGAGCAAAATAAAACTTACCACCTCTTGGTATACTTTTTTGCCTTCCAAATCCCACATAAAATCGGATTACCATTTCGTCCTTTATTTTGGTAAAATGGTATGCCTACCTATAACCTTTGCAAATTTTGGATACTTATCATAGATCCTCTTCCTAAAAAGGAGTTCACTTTACATGATTCTTATGAATTCTCTGTTTAAATTAATTCCTCTAGATGTGTGGAGTATCTATATTACTAGTTTTGATATCGAGTCATTATTTATAAATATCCACGTTTCTGAAACCTTTAATATACTCGTAATATGAAATTCACTCTTTAAGACTAATTCCACGGTTGTTCGTCTGAACAAATCTGATTTTTATAGTCTCCTTAAGCTTGTTGTTGAAGACAATATTATTTTTTAATAACTTTTAAAATCAAATAAATTAGATGGCAATGGGTTGACATTTGGGTCCATCATTTGCGAATACACTTTTGTGAAAACTAAAACAACTTAGATCTTGAAATGCCCACAACAGTTTAAACTTATAATCTACAGAAAATATGTCGATGATTGTTTCGTTCTTTTTAAAAATAAGAGCCGGTTCTGAAACTACGAGTATATAAATTTCCAGCATCCAAACATTAAATTTGCAATCGAACAGGAAAGTAATGAATCTCTCTCATTTCTAGACTTAAAATCGATTACTCAGTCAAATGACAAACTCTTCACTTTTGTTTGTATAGATTTCCTCTATTCTCTGCTTGGTAATAATTATTTCTCATGTTTATCAACTCGTTTTAAATGATCTATAAGCTGTAGAATTCGCCATGCGTATAAAATATGTTCTGACTGGAATAATTTTCACGAAGAAATGTCCTACATTAAAGAATTTTGTAAATTTATCTTATTCCCAGCTTCATTGCTTGATAAATTGATTAATCGTTTTCTAACTAAAATATATGTTATTTCTGTTCTAAATTTTATGTTCAAAAGGAGAAAATGAATGTTAAAATACCTAACATAGGTTCACTTACCAATTGATTAATCTCTGACGTAACACAGTTGCTATCAAAAGTTTATCCATACACAAACTTTTACCATATCCCAAGTCTCATAAGGAGAGACTTCCATGCTTTTAAATCCTTCATAACCGCATAATTATGCTTGCGTTATTGCAAATGATTCTCGATTTTACAAGGCGGGGCTTTAGTGGATATAAACAAATTTTCCATTTTCTTCGAAAAGCAGGGGTGAGAATTAAAAAGGCCGATCGAAAGATAGTTTTCTGGCTGTCTTAGAAAAGCTTATTTTATGCGGTTATGAAGGCAATATTTTGGCTTACTAGCTCTTCATCAAAGCCCTCGGAAGGAGTTCTTCTCACATACACGAGAAGGTAACGCATAAAATAAGCTTTTCTAAGACAGCAAAAAAAACCTGTCTTTCGATCGGCCCTTTTAATTCTCACCCCTGCTTGTCGAAGAAAATGGAGTATTTCGCCTTAGTTAATTTCCTTTGTCAACTTTCTATTCTTCTAACTGTCTTTTTAATTCCATCTTCTAGATAGTGGATCACTTGTCCTGTATTCATCTCTCTTTTAAATGAATGAGTTTAGTAAAAACTAAACTAAATTGTTGAGCTTTCCGACATTATTCGATCATCTTCGCAGCGCCTGGATATATTCTCTCCTCCTTTCCCAATGATGTGGAGTTGGAATCAGAGTGAATGTAAAACGAATTTTAGGTGGTATTTATTC
Source organism: Ceratothoa steindachneri (assembly GCA_963969495.1). Taxonomy (NCBI): domain Eukaryota; kingdom Metazoa; phylum Arthropoda; class Malacostraca; order Isopoda; family Cymothoidae; genus Ceratothoa; species Ceratothoa steindachneri. The sequence continues at coordinate 108,866,391 of OZ018323.1, read as the reverse complement.
CGCCTGGTTGATCATAACGTTAGAGGAAACGAGCCAATCCAGTGAGTGGAATTTTAAAACAACTTTAATGTTTGATTTAAACTTAACGATTGACTATTGATGGCCGGAAAATTGATCTCGACATTCCGAGAGCGGATAGGAAACGCGCCATTAGGCGAGCTTCATATTCCCAAGTGGAAGAATCTGCTCCCGAGAGAACCTAATTGGACTCTTCACATGAATATGACAACCTAATAAGAAGAAAAAGAAGCAAAATGCCAACATCCAAAAACAAACAACAAAGAAATGAACAAAAGAGGCAAAATGCTCACATACCGGTAATACAAAAATAAATTATCAGAAAAATGAAAAGAAACAAATTTTTTTTTAGCAAATATAAAACTTGAAAGGCTAGATTGCCATGACGGAGGAAATAGAGTTTATTTATATTTATATATATTTAATAATAAAAATAAAAAAGAAAGAAATAATGAATAAAGTCAAAATAAAAGGTCACCTTGTGGCTAAACAAGCACCAGAAGCAACCACTGACGGTGCACAAGAAGAGGCAAATGAGACAATATAAGAAAAGAAGTACCTTAGATATGCCCTCTACACCAGGGCAAATACTCACCATCTATTTACCTATAATTATCTTCTACACTTTTTCACTCTTTATATACCAATCAATCTTTTCTTCGTTTAGTAAAATGGCTTCTAAGATGTTTAGCCTAGCTTTATTTCCCTCTTTTCTTTTAATTGTGGTGTTGTCAACTAGAATATCTCTAGCTAGCTTGATGTTATGTGCGCTCTTCATATGATTTTTAGGTCCTCCGCTCTGCAGATGCATCGTCAACCGTCTCGAAAGTGTGGTAGTTGTCATGCCAATATATCTAGAGTTATTATAAAGCTTGCAGTCTTTATTGGGGCAGATGAACTCGTAAACTATTTCTTACTCATGCTCATATCTTACTCTTCTCCGCTAATTTAACAAAACCTTTCACCACTATTAACATTTATTTATTTTTGTACATATATGTATTCAATTTTAAATATTTGTAAAAACTTATTGTATTTCTGTCTCTAAATATATCTCATATCTTATCTATCATTCACTCTGATTCCGACTCCACATTTTATTGGTAAAGGAGGAAAGAATATATCAAGACGTTCCGAAGATGATCGACTAAGATCGAAAGCTCAGCAATTTAGTTTGGTTCTTACCAAACACATTCATTTAAAAGAGAGATGAATACAGGACAAATAATCCACCATCTACAAGATGGAATAAAAAAGACAGTTTAAAGAAGAGAAAGTTGCCAAAGGAAATTAACTAAGGCAAAATACACAATTGTCTAAAACAAAATTTATATATATATATATATATATATATATATATATATATATGAGAAAATAAACCAGATTCTCCAAAGACAATTTAATTCAGAACAGTTTCGGTGTATCTCACACCCTTTTTCAACTGACACTGGGTAGAAAAATAAGAAAAGTGCATACAAGCATAACACAAGGTCAGGTCGTGAAAGATCCCCTTTTTTTCCCCCAATCCCCTACTTGTGGCTAATCTGGAGGGGGGGGGCTAAACATATTGAAGGGCTGACATTTTACTATTTTGTTTATTTGCTTTCTTATTACAGGATTAAAAGAAAATTGACCCTCAGATATATTTAAATTAGGAACTAACGATATCAAGCTCGATTCTACGATTCTTCTCTTAACATAGTTAGCCGATTTAAATACCATTTTACTTCCATTGAAATCGATCGTATGATTCTTGTCTCTAACATGGCAAAATATTCCACTGCTTTCGCTGCCCACTCTAATATCTCTTTTGTGTTCATACAATCTCTTGTTTAGATTACTTCCCGTTTACCCTATATAAACTTTATGGCAATCGTTGCATGGTATTGCATATACTTCTATGTTAATATGTCCATTTTGCAGCTAGGAAAACATTCTATGGTAATAAGCCTTCCCGCACTAATGACTTCAACAAATGTATAACATTGCCATTTAATAATAAATTAAATAGTTTAAAGGACATATTTGGAAAAGCGAGTATTAATCTAGCTTTTAAATATAATAATTCCTTAAACCAATTGATGATTGCCAGGAAACCCAAAGAACATATTAACATAGGAGTATATGCAATACCATGCAACGATTGCCATAAAGTTTATATAGGGGAAACGGGGAGAAATCTAGACAAGAGATTGTATGAACACAAAAGAGATATTAGAGTGGGCAGCGAAAGCAGTGGAATATTTTGCCATGTTAGAGACAAGAATCATACGATCGATTTCAATGGAAGTAAAATGGTATTTAAATCGGCTAACTATGTTAAGAAAAGAATCATAGAATCGAGTTGATATCGTCAGTTCCTAATTTAAATCTATCTGAGGGTCAATTTTCTTTTAATCCTGTAATAAGAAAGCAAATAAACAAAATAGTAAAATGTCAGCCCTTCAATATGTTTAGGCCTACCCCCTTTCCCCCAGATTAGCCACAAGTAGGGGATTGGGGAAAAAAGAGGGGATCTTTCACGACCTGACCTTGTGTTATGCTTGTATGCACTTTTTTTATATTTTCTACCCAGTGTCAGTTGAAAAAAGGGTGTGAGATACACCGAAACTGTTCTGAATTAAATTTTCTTTGGAGAATGTGGTTTATTTCCTCATCTTTTCTTGCGATATTGCATTAATTTGCATTATATATATATATATATATATATATATATATATATATATATATATATATATATATATATATATATATATATTAGAACAGAACTAGTTTCGGCTTTCGCTATTATCAACTATATAAAGATATGCGACTCCAGTATATAAAGGCGAAAAATCAGCCTAAACAAAATGAAAACAATGGAAATATAATGAAAGATATAAATATATGAATGGTTCGGGAGGCAACTTTTAATCCCGGGGGACGACAGATTCTGGCGGTTTATATATGGATTGGGTAACATTTTTCGAGATAAATTTGTTAAATTCATATGTCCTTTAGAAATATTAAAATTATCGACCTTCGTAATAATGATTGATTCATCAATCCTCCTTTCTATATAATTGTTGGATATATAAAGATTTTTGGCTTGTTTAAATTTCCTCACGGATCTTTCCCGTTTTCTGTTGAAGTCAAACCTTAGCTTATACAAGAGTCGTATATGTAACGCCCCTGAAGGGGGTTGAGGAATTCAAGGAGACATTCAAAGCGGTTTAAGGAATTCTTAGTATTACCCGCACCTAACCACATATATATTTAAGCAAGCTTTTTAGAACTTATCATATTAATAAATATGTATGAGAAGGAATACGCAGTTTTTCGGTTTTTATAAGAATATATATATATATATATATATATATATATATATATATATATATATATATATATATATATATATATATATATATATATATATATATATATATCCAGCCTTGGTCAAATTTAGGGTACATGTATGAAAAAGTGAATACTTGACATAATACAAATAAACATTTTGGCGAATATTCTATTAATAATTAATATTTGATGTGTCCTCCTTTTGCTTTCATAACCGCTTTTAGCCGATTTTGCATACTTGAGACTAAGTTGGCACAGGTGGTTGGCTCAATTTTCTGCCACTCTTCATGAATTTTGGCTCTTAATTCACTTTCTGAGGAACATTTGTGCACCCACACTCTTGTGCCTAAGTGTGACCACAAATGTCCAATGGGGTTGAGGTCTGGATATTGAGGGGGCCATTCCTTTAACGTCACTCCTTTTTTTTCAAACCAACCTTTTGAGACTCCAGTGGTGTGGCATGAAGCATTGTCTTGTTGGATGATTACACATTCTGGTATGTGATCATTGAAAATTTTACCTAAGGAAGGTTGATAAATCTGGTCTAACTTGCTGGTGTTAGCGTTGGAATTCATTCTGCCCTCACAAGTAACCAACAATCCTGGACCTAAAGACGACATGCAGACCGAAACCATTACACTGCCACCTCCAAATTTAACTGTTGGGACAACACATCTCGGATCAACTCTTCGACGAACATAATCAGCTCCAGGGGTTCCGAAGATCTCAGGAGAAATACAAATTTTACTGATCATTTTTGGTATCTAATAAAAATGTCTAAAAGCGTAATTAATTGGTGGAAACTAATGTGGAGAACCTATCTCAAAGTTGCTTTCATCAGACCAAACAACTTTAGTCCAAACTTCATGCTCTTTTGTCCAAGACAATCGCTTCTTCTTGTTCACCCGAGACAGATACAGATTCTTTCTAGCCTTACATCCTTTGAACCCAGCTTCTAAAATAACCTTCCTCTTACTGGCGTCTTGATTACTCTCTCTTTGTTATTGTCCGAAACTCAGAAGCTACATCAGAAGTTGTTGTTTTTTTTCCTATCGGCCAGAGATGTCCTTTTCGGCAACCTCTCTTCCCTCGGAGTTGTACACCTTTTGTGACCTTGACCATCACGGTCTTGGAAAGAATTGGTCTTATTGTACCTTATAATGGTTGTTTGGACACCGTTTCTCGAGCATTTTAATTTTCTTACAATTTTGACTTGGGATAATCCCTCTCTTTGAGCTTCAGGAATCTGTTTCTTCGGAGACATTTTTAACAAAAAATTACTACTAGTAAGTTAACAATAAGATAATCACTGAAAAATAGGAAAAAAACTTTAGTATCGCACATTCAATGGCAGAAGGTTGCCCCAACCACTTATCAACCATTTATGCACAATATGCACAAAAACGTATTAAAGTGGTTATAAAAGCAAAAGGAGGACACATCAAATATTAATTATTGCTAGAATATACGCAAAAATGTTTATCTGTATTATGTCAAGTATGAAATAAATGAGTTCAATCATATTCTTCACTTATTCATACCTGCCCCATAATTTTGGCCAAGGCTGTATAATTCTTTACTTAGAAGACAGGTTTCGGAATTGACTGGCTTCCATCATCAGTCCTAAAATAATAACAGAAATGGGGTATTGGATTTGACCTTATATACCAGTCATCTGTATTTTTTAAATGAGAAAAAAAAGTTAAAGTAGAGAGGTTATCTGTGGTAAGCCAAATTAAACTTGAAATTTTCAAAATATAATTGCTGACAAAACCAGCAATGGCGGATTCAGGTGGGTTGCAGAATTCTAATTAGGAATCAACTGTTAAACCAAGGTTTTAGAGGAAAGGACTAGGACAGAAATTTCCTTTGGAATAGTTATAATTAGGGATTTCATGACTAAGTGCTCCTTTAATTATTTTTATTTTGATTTTTGAATCACATCTAAAGATAAGTTTTAATTTATCGAGATCGATAGGAGGAAGTATAAATTATTGATTGGTTTGCGACACCGAGAGTTCATTTTCCTGGCGAAGATCATCAATGGTGTTTGGATAGGCGTTATAATAGTAAGCTAACCGTCTCACCGACATAATAATCTGTGCAACCAGCACATAGGGTAATATATGTATACTCCTGGGTAAGGGAGAGGCGGAGGTGCGGGGGGTTATGACGAAGAAATCGTGAAAGGGGAAGATAATGCAATCTTTAGGAGTGTTTTAAAAAAAATCTTTGATCCTTTTTAATTTTGAAGAAAAGGGTAGCGAAGTATCACTAAGTGGAGGATTTAGGGCCTTTCCTAATTGTGGAGGAGAGAAAAATGTTGACCTGGCTTTCAAGTGGTAGGATTCAATTAACTAGAGGGGATAGTGAAGAAGTAGGAACATATGGGTTAAGTGATTCAATTCATCTTGAAAGAGAATTGGATCGCAAATCTTATTTGTTCGTACACAAAGGGATTCGAGAACCCTCCCTTCGTTTAGTGGAGGAGTCAATGGAAAGAGAATAAATGAAGGTATGATTCCTGGAATGTCGGTTTACGATATACTATGAATAGGAATCGGATAATGTGTTCCCATTGATCCACGTCAAGGTGGTAAGAAGAACTTCCCGCAGCCGATCTCTCAGTTTCCTGAGGGGTACATGGAAAAGGACATAGGTATAAGAACAAGCAGTGCGAAAGAGCTAGAACTTCAGAAGCGACATACCTTTATGCCTAAAATGTAAAGTATTTAATGAATGCATCTAGCTGGTAAGAATAGTAAAGTTAGGGGAAGTGAAATTTTATGGAAGATACAAAGCCAAGTAGCCCACGGATGAGACTATTTGGAGGAGGGCAAGAATCCGGGAGAGCGTCTCTGCTAACCTCTACCTCTTCCTTTTCAGCAGCAAAGACCTATCCTCTATGAGTCTCAACGCACTTAAAAGTAGAAACCCCAAACGTTTTGTATTGTATTCATAAAAATGGTTCATAATCCTTTGAAACTAAGCTGTCACAATTTCCCGCCAATTATTTGTGATTTTCCCGCTTTTTCTCGCGGCTATTTTGAAATTGCGCGGGGAAAAAAATCTGACTCTCCTAAAAAATACCGATAGCTTGCAGCAAATCTGCGCGCTCCCTTTATTAATCAGTTCGTTTAATTGCGATTTAAATTACCACAGGTCTTCAAATTTGTATTAGGCCTCCGTCTCTATTGTGTTTGTTTTGGCCAATTTATGCATTACGTAAATATAAAAGAATAGTTTTTGAGAGCTTTAATATACATAACCCTTTCCCTCAAAGTTTCTGTCGAAGATCCTGCCCCTAAGGTTTCTGTAGGACACCCTTCCCAAAGCTTTTCTTTAGAACACCCTTCCCAAAGCTTTTCTTTAGAACACCCTTCCCAAAGCTTTTCTTCAGAACACCCTTCCCAAAGCTTTTCTTTAGAACACCTTTCCTCAAAGCTTTCATTGGAACATCCCCTAAAACTTTTTGTCGAACATCCTTCCTCTCAAAGCTTTATGTAGAACATCCTTTCCCAAAGCTTTCAGTAAGACACCCTTCCCCAAAGCTTTTATTTAGAACCCCTTCATCAAAGCTTTCTGTAGAACACCCTTCCTCTCAAAGATTTCTGCGGAAAACCCTGCCTTTCAAAGCGCTATATATAACCCCCTTCATTTCAAAGCTTTCCTTTTGAACCCTCTTCCTCAAAGCGTTCTATAGAACACCCTTCCTCCAGGCTTTCTGTAGAACACCCTTCCCCTGAAAGCTTTCTTGACGATGGAAAATGTTCAAGTAATCCTAAATTACAAAAATAATCGCTTTTACTTATCAAATCACACGAACGTTGACCGTTACCTTCGAAAGTTGATGAAAGTAGTGCGGTGAAAAGGCACACAAGACAGTTAGATGAGTATTTCATGGCTATCATTCAAGTAACCTCATAGAACACATTATTCAATGCTAATGTAATGGATATTTGATAATCGCGAATAATTTCCCTCTGGTAGTAACCTCCAAACGCGTGAATGAATTGTATAAGCTTTGATATACATTAAGTTGGTATTCATACTCATACAGCTAACATAATACGACAAAAACAAAACTTGAGATAGGATGTAGCATTAGATTTTAGCCAGACTAATTTTCGGTGGCTCGCAAGTTTTAAAACTACTCGAGTTCTGAATGTGACCTGATTTTGAAACTAAATTTTGAATTAAGGGATTTCCTAGATTTTCACGATAGCTATAATATAAAAAAGCTAGAATAAGACAATATAAACAGGTCTACTTTAGTACTAGCGTTATTCACGTAATCCAGTGTTTCCCAACCTTTATCGGACTAGCGCCTAAGTTGGACAAAGAAATTTAAATTTCTAAATTTTAAATTTCGAATACTATATTAAATTTATCTTTCATAGTAAAATAACACTTAGGTATTAGTGCTAAAATGATATGAATATAGTTTTTTATATTATAAAGACTAATGATGAAAAGGTTAAAAAAACTTTTATTTGGTAGCTGCGATAGAACGGTCTGAGGCCGCTTAAATTCAGCCGTTATCACATGTTTATAAACACATGCTACCCACGTGCATCTGCGAGAGGAAGCAGAGCGCGTTATCGCCCACTTTAGCAAATATTTAATCAAGGAAGTTCATTCCTCCGTTTCGCCTCCATACGTCGATCTCGCCAGATTGAGTTAGGCTTATGGGCAGATAAGGTATTTTCCCAGGCGCGACCGGGGCATTCCTCCGAAGTCCCCCACTCAATTATCCCCTACGCCATGGAGACGGCTCCGGGTACTTATACAATAGCTTTCCCCAATTGAATCAGATCCCGATTATCTTCGCGAGGCATCACGCCAATCCGGTCTCCCTTGTGCCCCTAGGAACTCTCTACCTCGAGAACCCCCTTATTGTCCAGAAGAGGACAATATCCCTTGAGTGCCAAGGTTCGTGCCTTCGAGACGCCAAGTCAACAAGGCTCTCTGTTGTTCAGAAAGAGAACAACGTTAGAACAGCCATTGTTCTTTGAGCCCGTTTGACAAGAGACGGTTCTCACCCCCCCCCCTGTTGTTCAGAAAGAGAACAACGTTGGAACAGCCATTGTTCTTCAAGCCCGTTCGTCGAGAAACGGTTCTCGTTCCCAAGACATCACGTCAGGATAATTTAATTCCCCCTTTTTTAACGTTCTTCAAGAGAACGCTTGGTTTCAACAATAACCTCCTTTGTTCATCTAGAACATCCCCGATTTGCTGTCACAAAGATGACTCGTACTTCCGAACCCCACTTCGCTCTCACTCTTCGAAGACAGTCCTTCCCCTTCGTTAAGGACAACCCCCCGAAGAACCCTTCTGCTGGAAATCGCCAGTGGACCGAAGATTCCTTCGCATCGTCTTCCTCTGCACAACAACTTTGTAATTACGTAAGCTGAGCATTACCTTTAATCATCTAACCTTTTGTCAACGCTACCCTGTGCTTTAAATGGTTTAGCGAACCATTCCCCCCCTTTAATTTTTATTTGTTTACCTTTTTAAATCTCTCCAAATCTTAATCCTTGGATTAGTCAGATATTCCCATGACCCTTTCCATTCTCCGTTTATGTAAACATTTTTTTGTGTGTTGTTGATAGTTTAATTAATAAAACTCTATTTTATTAATGATAGGCATATTATTTATCCTTGTGCTCCGTTCCACTTCTTAAGCATATTGAAGATAATTAAGCCTCTCCAGCCCCCCCCCCTCCTTTAAACTAACCTCGGTCAATCAGATTACCACGCACTCGAAATATTAGAATAATTCCCTCAACGAATAGTTATATATGGTATATCGTCGAGAGCCTATTCTACGACAGTAGCTTACCACAATATGTTTTAATGCGATGGTGCTTACTAACTAAGGCTCTTACTCTAGGATCCAAGCTGCTAAGAAGTAATCTCCTGATGTCCTCGTTTTGCAATTTTCAAGTGGTTTCTCTGTTTAGTAAGAAGCTGAGTAACCACTAAAACCACGCTCAGCCATATAGTAAGTTAGAAAAGAAAGGAAAAAAAGTTTGATAGCCTCTCACAGCTTTGGATACCTTTCAGAAATTTCTCTTTGCAGCCAAAATTCCTCGTAGGATTTTTTAAATAGGCGTTTTTATTCGAAGTAGTTTTTTTAAGCGATTAACTACTTTTGTATTGTAGAGTCAGTGTAATTTATACAAGTATTAATAATGTGGTTTATCAGCCAGTCAGGTATTTCTATATTAATGAGATCCTGACATCTACAGCTAATGTTCTGATGCAGAGTTCAAATGGTCGCAATAAATCAAGAATTCATCATTTAATATTGAGTTATCAACCCACATAATCATTTAATAGTCGATCAAGATTTGGAAATTAAGATACCTCCCGACGACCAATATTATGGCGAAAGAGTGAAAGACGTCCATGAATGTGCAAATAAGAGATTTTGCTTTGATAAGATTTAAATCACAGCCTTGTAATTGATAATTTAGATCATTGAATATATTGAATAAATCTGTTAAATAGTCACTGTCACATTTTCAACCTAGAAGTTCGTCACTCAAATAGCCACTTTTATTCTCCTGAAAAATTGCTTTATGTTGAAAAGAGATAAAATCGCTCCTAACAGTTTCCTTTGGATAAACATCTCACTCAATTATCTAAAAAGAGACAATCAAATTCTTTATCGTTGTTGTTGCAGAGTTGTCGACAGATTCTGGAATTAAGGGGAAGGCATTTTATTTTATATATTGCTGTGATAACACCAAGGGATTAATGAAGCAGATTAATCAAGTTCCTAGCATGAAAGCTTCTATATCACCTTGTTAATGCTGGAGCTGAAACAATTATATTGTTCATAGGGATTTCTTTTTTCTTTGAAAAGCTGCTCAAATGCATCTGGTAAACATGGATTCATCTTTAGTGCCTGTTTCAAATTCCGTTGCAAACAATTATTCTTGCCCAATTATCTTATATTTAATAAAACGGACTTATCCTAAAAGTAGTGTTTCATTACTTGGGAGAGTAGTTTCGTCCAAATGCCAAATATTGTTGATTTATAATATGTTATATAAGGTCTCTTCAATATCTTCGGACATTTCATCAATTCTTCTTCGGATAGAATTATTACTAAATGGAATCGCTTTGATAATTCCAGTTAAACGGTTACTCAATCTGGCTAATGTTTATAATGGAAGTGGCTGTAAAAATTTGGTAAAACTTGAAATAAAAATGGATAAATGCCCACCGCCGCCTAAGTGAAATATAAACTTACAGCGCCCCCTTTTAACACAACAACGCCCACACGGGGGCGCTAGAACACACGTTGGGAATAACTGATGTAATCTCTCACATAACCTTTACATAACCCTTGACACTTCTAAAAAGGGGTGATTATAAGAGACTTCTTTAGTTCTCATATTTGGGAGCAAAGACATTAGATCAACTGCTCTGAGCGGTGCCATTAATATCTTTTGCTTTACTAAGATAAAAAAAAAATTATGGGACTTGTCAATTATTGTAATTTTTAGCCATTTGTCTTCTACGCGTACATGCTAATGATTTTAGGCTTCGTTTTTTTAGGTGATTTTTAGCTGGTTGTATTTTAAATGTGCATTAGTTTAGGCTTGATTAGTTATATTGGTTAGTTGGAGTTTTCATGTTAATTAGTTTAGGCTTGGTTAGACTATTTAGGTATTTTTGGCTATTTTAATTTTTAGGTGTGTATATTTTGCATGTTAATAGTTTACGCTATTTAGGTCTCGCCTAATATGATTTCAGGCGTTTCCAGTTTAGATGTTAATTAGTTTAAGCTATTTAGGTCTCGCCTGTTATGATTTTTCGATGCTTTGTATTTTAGATGTTAATTAATTTAGGCTAGGTGAGGCTGAGTTTATTTAGGTATAGTCCTCTTGAACTATACAAATTAACATGCAAAATGCGAACATCAAAAGTTACAATAGGCGAAGGGACCTATAAAAGTCAACTGATCCTTGGCGTTGGTATACCTGGGATAAGTTTGACCTTTTCAAAGAAGCGTCTTCATAAATGGAGCGAGTTCCGTGAATTCGGTCGTATCGAAAGTAGTTTATATCACCGGCTGAGGTATTCGTTGGTCTTAATTCTGAAGTATTTATTTCGTTGCAGTTCTGGAGTGATCGATTGCTGCGGTTTGGCTCGAACGCGTCGACACCCTGAGACAGACCCATAATGACCTCGGCGCCAGTCAGGCGCGACCTGGTGATCCTCCTTGCTCTGATCTTGATCTACGTCCCCAGGAAAGGTGAGATCCAGTTGAATCCCACATGTGGGTTGAGAAGAGGGGAAATTTCGGCAGGTGGGGGACGGGATAATAGAGAAGGTTAGAAGGACTGTAGGGTGGGTGGGTTTGTTAGGGTTGTGGGGAAGAAGTGGGAGCCGGAGTGAGAAGCAGGTGCACCTTCAGGTGAGGAAATCGATAAAGACGCACCATAAAATCATGTTGTTCGTGAGGGGGATTTCGCCAAGGGGGGAGGCGTCACACAGGCAACAGTCCAGCCTACAAATTACAAATTACAAATTAGGTTGAAGTGGTGAAATTGTGTGGTAGGTATATAAAGGTGTGAATAAGTTTTCTAGTTTGCCCTGGTGTTAGGGCATCACTAGCATTCTTCATGTTGTGTATTTAATAAATTTTTTATTTCCACCGTCAAAAAGTAGCTGGCTGTCATTGACAGCCAGTTTCCTCCGTCATAATATTTGTATTTCTTTTTAGGTATTTTCGCCTTCGAAGCATTCAAGCCTTTCAAGGTTGACTTTCTTGCTGAATGATTCTCAGTGTTGGTTGCTTTGTAGTCTCTTAATATGGGCATTTAGCCTCTTTTCTTAGTTTGGATTTTGTTGACTTTTAGTTAATTTATTAACAGTTGGGTATTGGGAGTTGGGCACTTCGCCTCTTTTTATTCTTGACTTTTGATTATTATTAGTTTTGGGCACTTCGCCTCTTTTATATTTAAATTTAGTTTTATTTTATTAATTTTTTACTATTTTTATTTACATTGGGGGGGGGAGGGGGGATTTTTAACGTGGGCACTACGCCTCTTTTTTCAATATGTTTCTTAAAATTTGTCAACTTGGTTGTCCAATCATCAAACTTTTTAGTCTTGGTATCTTAGGGTCACATAATATAAGAGAAGTGGACTAGTACTACGTAAATATAGGTAGTACCACTTCTCTCGCGCAGGTTCTACTGCTTGGGAACAAAGCAGTTCTACCTATAGCGCGTCTCCGGTTTGCACGAATGGTTAAGTTTAGGTTCAAATTCGGGAGTATAGTTAGATCTATCTTGTCCCATGTCTTTCTCCCTAGCCTTTGGATCTCCGTATTGATCGGCTTTAGACCGATTCTCTGGTGAAGAGTCGATTGCCGAATACGGTCGATCCTTCGCGTGCCTGTAATCAGCAGCGTGGCTTTGTTCTGCACTCTCTGCATCATTCTGAGAGAGGTACAGCTTGCCATCTGCGTGATCACGGCCGGGTACACCAGGACTGGGCGTACCAGGGCCATATACAGTTTCTTGCTGTTAGGCACGCTGAGGCCTCTGAAGCGGTAAAGCTTCTTCAGCTCTCGTTTGGCTAGGGAGACTCTGGTATTTATGTGGGTCTTATATCCAGATTTAAAGAGGCGTAAGCCCAGGACATTACCCTCATTGGAGTACGGATAGTGTTCATTATTGACGACAACGTCATCAGTTTTTCGGCGGTTCATAGGAACGATCGTGAACTTCTGGCGGTTGGTTTTTATTTTCCACTTTCTTTCATATCTATTGATATTTTCTATTTCGACAGCTGTCGCCCTCGCCTGGCTTCCAGCGTTCCTGAATGGACTCAGGACGATTTGTGTGATGTCGTCTGCGTATTGCAGATACATCGAATCGTACCTCACTGGAGCAGGCAGGTCTATTGTGTACACGAGGTACAGCAGAGGGCTGAGACAGCTGCCTTGTGGAACTCCCGCTTCTAGTTCGAATTCGGGTCCTTTGCAGCCCTCGATTGAAATTTGGGCTCTCCTATCGGAGATGTAATTACAAAGGATCCTTTCCAGGAGTGGGTTAAGCTGGAGGTTGAGGATCTTGTATTGTAATCCTCTCAGCCAAACCTTATCGAAGGCCTTCTTAACATCACGCAGCACCACGTCTACGTACCGCCTCTCAGCTTTACTGCAAGCGAGTTTCTCCGCAAGAAGGGCGAGGGCTGTTTCCGTCCCTCGTCCCTTGCGGAACCCGTGCTGCTGAGGGTTGTGGGCTCCCAGCTCGGCTAGTTGTTGTTGAAGCCTGTCAGCTAGGAGTCTCTCGTAGACTTTTGCAATGAACTCCAGCAGGGCGATTGGCCTGTAGTTTACCAGTTGATCAGGGGGTTTACCTCCCTTGGGTATGAAGATCATCTTCGCAATCTTGAGACCTTCCGGGAAGTAGCCCGTGTTCAGGGAAGCGTTGAAGATATTAACGATTCCCTGAATGATCTGCTGTGGGGCGTTAACCAAGTTGTTTCTGGTAATACCCGTCCAGCCTGGTGCCTTTTGTCGAAAGGCTTTTACAGTGGCCTTGACGTCCTCTGATGTTATGGGACGTCCGTGACCCGCCATCTCCCTGCCTTCGTTGACTTGCTGTAGTGGGTGTGTGCGATGCGTTTCCTGATTAAGTTGTTCAATCAGTTGGCCTTCTAATTCCTGGTCGAACTCAACGTTTTCTTCGGGTGTAATCCTGAAAACGTTTTTCCAGAAGTTCCTGAACATATCCTCGAGAACCGCCGGGTTCTCAATGTGGTCTCCGTTCTCCATTATCCGAGTCTTGAGTCTTGGTGTAAGTCCCTTTAAGTTTCTGACTTGGCGCCAGAACTTGGCCGGGCTAAGTTCGCTGTCGACTTTGGCTATCAAGTTGTTCCATATTTCCCCCTGTTGGAGGTTGATAGCCTCTCTAAGCTCTGAGCTTAGGCGTCGGAGCAGCAAGCTCCTTTCCCGGCTGGGACCCTCCCGTCGTACTTCTTCGAACACTTCCCTGTGAACGCGAGCGATATCTCTCATCTCCTCTGTCCATCTGGGCTGAGGAGGTGTTTTATACCCTGTAACGGGTATGCTCTCGCGGTCCGCGTTTAGTATGGACGTTGTTATCCTCTCCAACTCCCTGTCGATCTCTTCTAACGACGCCGTGCTGAGGTCAGCTGGCGCATAGTCACTGAGTCGTTGCTTGTAACGATCCCAGTTGGCCATGGCGTAATTTTTCCGGAGAGGGGCTGGGAGCTGGATTGGTGCGAGAGAAATTGTGGTGAGAATCGCTATGTGATCACTAGGGACTGTCGGGCCTGGCTCACTATGGTAGTTGAAAGGAAAGCCTTCACTTGTTAAGATTATGTCAGGCTTAGTTGCTGACCGGGAAGTGATATAGGTCGGAAAATCCGGCCCTATCCTTTGAATGTTCTTTCTTCCCATAATCAATTCCAAGTTACGGCCTCTATCGTTGGTGTTACCATAGCCTGCCGCACGGCATCTGGCATTGAGGTCTCCCCCTAAGAATGCCATTCTGCGGTGCCCGAACAGTGTGTAGAAGTTGCATAACGGGAGATATGCTCGTCGAGGGGGTTGATATGCTGCAGCTATCACGAGGTCTCCGACCAGGGTGTGAACCTCGATTGCTACGAAGGACTCATCGAGTTCTGGTAGTTGTTTGAAGGAGATGTTCCTCTTGACAGCTATTGCAGCACCATCAAACCTTTCCTGGGAATGGTTCTTCATGATCACTCTGTAGCCCGGTATTTTAATGCGACCAGCTGTAGTGTCGATACCGTGCTCCGTGATGAGAATGATGTCGGGGTCGTGCACACGGAATATGTTACCATATGCCGTGGCTTTCTCCTCCCATCCATTCACGTTGAGTGTCAGAATCCTCATTCTGTTGCTTACTCTCTCCATCTATTTGTCGCTTAGTGTTTCTGGGTAACGTTCTTTTTCCTCCCGTTTCTCTTCTTTCTAAACTCAGCGTTGGAGATTTGCTCGCATGTGCTGTGATGCAGGGTCACATTTTGCGCGAGCAGGGCCTCCTCCACAATCTCGGGATCTACTTCTGAGTCATATTCCCATTTGTAGATCTTAGATCTTATGCCCTGGAATATGCTCCTGGCTTCCATCTCCTCCGGGAAGGGGAATTGCTCACAGGCGTATATCCTAAGGTTGATATAGTTCGCCCTTATTTTCTTTACTCTCTTCTTTTGATCTTTCTTATTCTGGGGTTTGGGCGTATCAGTGTCTGAGGAATCTGAGGATTCCGAAAAACTGCTATTATCTGGGTTGTCGATTTCAGCCGATACTTGTTTGCCATGGGTGGGAGCAGGAGTTGTTGCCTCGACTGCTACTTTCCGTGCTTTATTATTGGGTTTCTTGGTTGTGTTTGTTAGCGTCGTAGTTGCAGAATTCTGTTCCTTCGGGGCCATCTGCAGGTGCAGCACGTCCCCCGAGGGTGGGTTGTCCGGGAACCACATTTGATCCATACCGTTCTTAGCCAACATTTGGTTCAGGACTTTTGCAAATGTGCCCGGGCGTGCCAAGTTCATGACATGTGCATGGAGGATGCATGTCATTATTTTGGTGGAACCCTCGTTTTCTATCTTCAGATATGTCTTCTTGGCGTCCACCTCGGAGATGGCCGCCTTAGCCGCCTGGGCGTAGGACGTGTTCGCTCTACGCGTCTCCTCATTCTTCTTGGCTTCCTGCTTTCTTCTCATAATTTCTTTCTTGGCGGGGCATGACATGGCCATAGTCCTATGACCTTGCCCACAGCTTATACACTTTACCGTGTTGCTGTCGCAGTTGCGCCAATTGTGGCCCTTCTGACTGCACTTGGAACAGGATTCTTGGGGCTCCTTACAGTCTTTGGTGGGGTGAGATTCCATCTGGAAGCATTTGAAACAGAATTGTACTGGGGTGTATTCCCCCTTTTCTACCTGTTCGCCGCTGATCTTCGCATTGAACATAAGCAGACCCTGTTCTTTGGCCTTATGTGCCATGGAGGTCTCCGCGAAGACCACCTTGAACACATGCGTGTACTCACCGCCGTCCCTCCTATTTAGAAACTTAATAACTTCGGCTACCTTGGCCCAGGCTTGCCGAAGCTCAATCTCCTCTCGGATCTCCACTGCGGAATGCTGCCCAATCCATGGGTCGATTCGACGACACACCACGCTCCTATGGGCCAGAATTTGGGGGGGTACTGCTGGCTGCAGTCCAATGGTTCGCAGCGCTTCTACAGCCTTTTCTTTGGTTATCTCCTCGATATCCTTCTCCCTCTCGCAAATGGCGATATAACCTGAGGGGATATCCAGGAGCCTAACCATGGCTATGCCCAGTGCTCCATACACGGCCTCAAAAGTGGATTCTCTGCTGGGCTTGGGTTGTCCGTCGACAACCCGCAGAGGAATCCTGGTCGTGTGGTCCTGGGCCATCTCTTCACAAGAGTGGCCCTTCAGTCCAGTTGATAGTTTGTCTCCGTTCGCTCTTGATATGGGTGATTGGTGTGTCTTCAAATTGGTGCTCCTTCTCTCTTCTTGGGTTGTTAATTGGGGTAGTTGGTGACTCCCGCTACTTCATCACTAAGCTTACGTGAACAGAACTGCCAAATGGGGGGGGTGAATGATGGAAGGTGGACCCGGGCGAGGCCCCTCAGATGGGTGATGAGTGGCGGACTTGATGATGGGTGGTGATAGAATCAACTACCACCCCCCGGGGGTGCCGCCCCATCTGGGGTTTGGATATCGATGCTGTTTCCAACTTACACAGGGACGGTTGTATGTCCCCCTGTGGTCCTGGCCGGAAGTTACCCTTAGAGATTAGAGCGAACTCTTCCCCAAAGCTTTCAGCATCGCCTCGTAACCGGGCGGTCTCTTCCGTAGAGTTCCACAGTGGGCTAATCCTCAAACCTGCTTTCCTTTACGTCCCCAATTATGTCTATCAAAGTGGACCGACATAGTTGTGGCGAGACTAGATGAGTGGCAGATCAGTTCATTTCAGCTTCGCGACTCCGTAGTGGGAGGGGGGGGGGTTAGCACGACATCAAGTCTTCTGTGTGCCTATATTAAATTCGTAAAAGAATTCTCCCCGTAAGGCTGATGAGGCAAAAAAGTTTGGCGTTTTGAGCCTCCCTTGCCTTTGGCTTTTCCTCCTTTTCCAAAAATGAGATGCTCTCAGCTTCGACTTTTCACGTGAAATTCTGCTGCCTTCAGTCCAGCCTGAACCGGGCGAGTACCACCTCCTGGGGCGATCTTTCAATAGCCCGTCTCTCTTCTTCTCCCCCCAAGCCCAATTTCGAAGGAGGATCGCATAAACATGCCAAGAATAAAAGGGCTTGGGGGACTAAAGGGAGAGTGAGGGCAATCGGGTCAAATGTGGGCACGACTTCTCCAACCAGGAAGTCGACCCGCCTTTACCCCAGAGGCCTTAATCCCTACCCCTACCCCTGCCTCTACCCCTACCCCCCTCTTCTTTTACAGATGCGGTGGCCAAACCTTTGCGTGTGATTTTAACTTTTTTTTTGTTCTCTCAAGGCTGCGTCCCCCGGGCCCTCCTGAGTTTAGCTTTGTGGCCCTCAGGCTGAAAATGTTGGGGAGGATGACGAGGTAAACGCTGAGTCCTAACAGCCGCAGTCTTCTTTGATTTATCCATATGGAAAATCCCCAAATTAATCATGTCGCGATTAAATTTTTGATCACTCACTCGTCGGTATTATCATAGGTATCCTCACGGCAAATTCCCATCACGTCAATCAGGTCGGGATTTATCTATTGACTATTTCTTTTATTTATTGACCTTATCATTTATTTAACTATTGACCAATTCTTTTATCTATTGACCAAATTCCTTTATTGACCAATTATTTTATCTATTGCTCATTTACTTTATCTATTGACCTTGTGCTTTAGCCATTGACCACATTCATTTATTTATTGACCATTTCTTATATTTATTGACAATTCCTTTATCTAATGACCATATTCCTTTCTTTATTGACAAATAATTTGATCTCTTGACCATTTCATTTATCTATTGACACCAATTATTTTATCTATTGACCAATTTCTATATTTATTGACAATTCCTTTATCTATCGACTACATTCCTTTATTGACCAACTATTTTATCCATTGACCATTTCCTTTATCTATTGACCATATTCTTTTATTTATTGACTAATTCCTAAATTTATTGACAATTCCTTTATCTATTGACCATTCGGTTTATCGAGCGTCTCCCTTTTGCAATCCCGCCACCAAGCTCTGATGCGATCGCTTCCCAAGACCTTTTCGAGGAAATACGTGTGAAAAATATAACTAGTGTGTACTGAATTATACGTATGTGAGCACTTCATGTGCGCTTGAAGTTAACCTTTTTACCTGAGTAAACATATCTGTATTTTGGAAATTGAACTCTTTAAAACGTGGACTTTCAGCGCGAGATCTGCGAAGGGCGGGTGGTCGAGACGATTCTCCATTTATCTTGATACCCTTGTTTAGACAATTTAGCATTCTCAATATTTTCGGAACTCTCGTTAGCCTAGTAGATATAAGGCTTTGGAATTTCATGCTAAGGTTCCGGATTTGATCCCTGGGAAAACAGGTGGAAAATTTAATCGTACGTAGGGAGCTAGCCGTTTATTGGCAAACGTGCTGAGCCGGAGCACGGAGCAGACAGCTCTATCACACATATCACGCGCATAGTCAATTGCAAAACTGCTGTCTAATCCTTCATCCTCTCCTCACACACACAACATATCACTCTCCAGGTTCGAAACACGCCGAAGGGGAATACGTATTCACACACTCTCACGCGAAACGTTGGCTCTCTTTGGGGTCAGGGGGGCAGGTATGATTGCTGGTCGGTGTCAAAAAAACAGTGCCGCTCATCCTGCACCCATTTTCCTCAACGAGGATTGGCCTTTGATAACATCGGGCTTGCCAGCGATTGTCAGTTTGATCTATATACAAATTTCATTATCTGGTTCACGATTGAAAAGGGACTGGTGTCATAATTAATTAATTAATTAATTATCACTTCATATTTATATTTTAGAGAGGAATTGAGCTTAGCAAGATTGCATTTCCTCGGTGCCCGCTGTTGTGCATCCTCCCGGCCTCAATGCACACAGGAGGATCTGCGGCTATATACGAGTATCTACCATACATTTTCACTTCCTCCAACTTCACTACTTTCTTTACATATTACTCACTAACAACTTTCCGCGTGATGCGGCCTCGTTGCTATTGCGCTTTAAATTGGAGGCTAATTGCCCTCCTCGGAGAGTCGAGGGATCGAAATCGCGAGATCTTCTTTCGAAGTTGCGGTCAATCGCGCTTTGCCGCACAGACCTCTTGACTATGGTTGAGAATGTTTGTCGAACCGTCAATTGAATCCGATTTCCCCAAAGTTTCCGTAGTTTAAGTTGTTAGGTTAGGCTAGGTTAAGTGATGTTAGGTTAGCTCAAAATAGGTTAGGTTGTTAGATTAGGTTAGCTTAAAATTGTTTGGTTAAGTTAGGTTAGCTTAAAATAGGCTAGGTTAAGTTAGATTAAGTTAGTTTAAAATAGGCTGGCTAAGTTGAGTTAGATTAACTTAAAATAGTTGGGTTAGGTCGGTTAGCTTAGAATTGTGTGGTTAAGTTAAGTTAGCTTAAAATAGGTTGGGTTAAGTTAGTATAAAGTTAGCTTAAAATAGTCTGGCTAAGTTTGGTTAGATTAGCTTAAAATAGCTTGGTTAAGTCAGTTAGCTTAGCATTGTTTTGCTAAGTTATGTTAGCTTAAAATAGGTTAGGTTAGGTTAGGTTAAGCTTAAAATAGTCTGGCTAAGTTGGGTTAGATTAGCTTAAAATATTTTGGTTAGGTCGGTTAGCTTATTGGTTTTTTTTTTTTTGCTAAGTTAGATTAGCTTAAAATAGGTTAGGTTTTAGATTTAGTTAGCTTAAAATTGTCTGGCTAAGTTTGGTTAGATTAGCTTAAAATAGTTTGGTTAAGTCGGTTAGCTTAAAATTGTTTGGTTAAGTTAGGTTATATTTAAATAGCTTACTTAAGTTCAGTTAGTTTAAAATAGTTTGGTTAAATTAAATTTTGTTAGTTTGGCTAAGGTTAGGTTAAGTTAGGTTAGGTAAGTTTAATTTAGCTTAGTTTAAGTTAGATTGGTTTAACTTAGGTTGAGTCTTTAAATTAGATTAGTTTGTGTGGGGTTAGGTAAGATAAATTTAAGTTAGGTTAGCTTAGGTAAAGTTAGGATAGTTTAAGTTGTTAGGTTAGGTTAGTTTGGGTAAGTTTACTTTAGGTTAGGCTAGGCTATGGTTAAGTACGGTTATTTTAGGTTAGGTTAGGTTAGCTTAGATTGATTTAGGTAAAGTTAAGTTAGTTGGGCTTCAGGATGAAAAGGCCGTACGCTACCACCCTCGTGCGCCATTCGGCAGACCCAAGAGTTTTTCTCATTCGCGGAGTTACGCGGAGTGGGATCGAGATCGTCTCAAGCAGAAGATTACTAGCGATTCGGGAAACAGCGCCCGCCTTTGGTGAAATAAACGTGCCTGGGTTCTCCGGATGAGCTTCTCCCTGGGGTGTTCTAGTCCCGCTTCACTCGCACCCAGTCCTTAAGGGGTTGCGCTACTCCTGGCGCTTTTATCACCCTCATGCCCTCGTTGCTCTCTCCCCTCAACACACTTTGTTGTTTAATCCCATCTCCACTTTCTTGTTGATTAAAAACCACAACACCCCCAAAATAACAAATAAAAGCAAAAATAACAAATAAAAGCAAAAAAAGTACAAATATCAAATAAAAGCAACAAATAGCAAACAAAACATCTCCACATACCCCATCCCCGGATATCAGGTGTATCATGAACAACCAACGTGCAGCTGACATCTGAAGGATTACGTGCCCTCCCGTCCCCAATGGCTGCAGGATAACCTGTGGCTCACATATTTTCATCTCTTCCATCTTACTCTCTCGTAGGGGTCTATCGATGGGAGGGGGGTAACATAGGCATCCATGCTGCAGCTGACATCTGGATGATTGCGTCCCTTCCTGTCCCCAACAACCGCAGGTGGATTTGCGGCTAAACAAGAGACATGCAAAGGGTAAATGGAGGTTTCCAAATTTGGTCTACGATAACTTACATGTGTAACAATGTGTGGAAAAATGTTATGAATGCAATGGGTTAATACAACAAAAGTTCACGACAAAAAGTGAGGTGTGCAAAATGATCAGAACGACAGCGGAAACAAATTTCAATTGGAAACCTTGAATTTTATCTCTGAAAAGTTATGGCAGATGTTGTGGCAGAAATTAAGGCGTTCTGATTTTTTTTACAGGTGGATGTACAGTATTAATGCTGTGTGAATTTCCCTTTAGTGAGTTTTCGAGCTGTAAATCGCCTAGGCGTAGAATAAATAAGTTCAGAGATGATAACAGCTTGTTGTATTTTCGATAAGTTTGACGAATGGCGGCAATTGTGACTCTGTTTTGTTGTTGTTATTTTTTACTTTTCCTTAAGTCTTATGTAGTTATTCGCCATACATTTGAAAAGACTGGTTGAAGTCCCTCTTTATGAATTGAAATTTATTTTTCCTACTTGACATTGCCAACACTCAACCAACTCAAACCTTCCATCATTTCAAATTGCTTCTTCCAACCACATCGTAACAGGATAGCCACCATATTTCACCGTTGGTTTTAATCTGTTTATGTCAAACTCCTTACGCGGTTAATTTCCCAATCCATCCATACTCGTTCACTGTTGCAAACTTGAGCAAACCTCGATTCGTCAGAAAAAAATTATTATGCGCAAAAATTCCAAAGGCTTGTTCACTTCTTCAGCTCACTCACTCATTCCTCTTCTTAATATTGGTCATAGCTAAAAGGTTTCCTCCTGCCTGTACCTCTATAATATCTAAGAGAGTGCAGGTAATTTATTGTTGTTCTTAGTCTGATTTGGAATCTTGGTTCCACGTCAAAAGCTTTTAACCGAGGGTTCTTGTTCTCAATGGCTCTTTGAATACCACGAAGACATCTTTCAGGAGGGCCAGGTCGTGACTCCGATAGTGTTTTGCCCTTTTCTTCAAATTAAACTATAATTCTGTTAGGGAAAGAAAGGGGTATTCCAGGACCCCTAGCAATTTGTCTTTGACACAGTCCCCCCTCAGATTGCCACCAATCCGTCCTCTTTGAAAATCTGAAATTTACTTGACATTTTGCTTTCTAGCCGTGTTTAATAATTATTGCAACATTAAACTCTGAAAAGATGGAAACATACGAGTCATAATAATAGAAAAAAAATGTAAAAATGTGGATTCCTATTTATTTCTTACATGTCTCTCTCTCTCTCTCTCTCTCTCTCTCTCTCTCTCTCTCTCTCTCTCTCTCTCTCTCTCTCTCCTTTATACACATTTCCACCTCTAACATCTCCATCTATCTCTCCTGACAGACTCAGTGACGGAGATGCCTTCCTTGATTTTCGCTCTTAAGTTTTAGGTAAATAATAATAATATCCCCTCGAATAGACCCTCAGTAAAATACCCAGGGAGAATAAATGATCACAAAACAATCTTAAAAGGATCCAGTACTCTTTAATTGGCCTAACTTCGTGACCAATCCACCTTTCTCCTTAACTCACCCGCACGGTTCCCAACTACACCGCATTTATAATCCTTTAATCGCTCCCTTATCTTGTCTTATCTGCTCTATTTCTTCGCGTGAACACACCGTCAGACATTTCACGACCTACACTCGGTACACCTCGCGTTTAACCTTCTTATTAACTCATTTAATTGAGAATTGAATTCAGGTATTTATTCATACGCATCCATGGCCATACATACATCTTCACCATTATTAATTCAATTTGTTTGTTACACGTCATTACAAATTCATACACCTACACAAGGGATGAATTAACCTTACAAACTTATTTAATCGAGAATTGGATTTGTCTGTATGGTTCTGAATGCCCTGTCATACATACAGTGATGGTAAAAAGGTTTTGAGACTAATTTTTATTTCATTCGGTTTTTTTTTTAATTTACTCAAGAGGATGAAAATCCATTACACTATATTTTAAATGCGGAAATTTTCAGGATATTTTCCCTAAGATTTTCTTTCAAGTTTGAGAATGACCATGTTTGTTATTATAATTATTCAAATTTTGAAAGAAAATTAAACTTTTTGAAAATAAATATGATTATAGAATGCTTTGGATTTTTAAAAAAGAATAGAGATGGGAAATGGTGAAGTCTAGAAAAAATCCTCATTTATTAACATTAAGGCGTGGATGATTTTTTCTGCTTTTCCTATATTCGAGGGTTTTATCAATTTACTTTCTAAAATAGATTTTCCATTTTAATATTTAGCCCGAGGAAATAGATACTGGCCCCTAAAACCCACTAAACCAGAAGTAAATTATTAGAGCAAATTTAGATCGGAAAAAAACAGCCCCGGGCTATTTTTCCGTATTTCAAAAGAAATCCGCTAAAAAGTTTTTATTGTCTTCAGGCCTTAAAAATAAGCAAAACAAGGTCTGTCTTCGTAGACAGACCTTCGACCTGTGATCTACTGTCTATCTGGCTCTAGCAACTGGGTTTTAGACTAAAAAAAATTTAAACGTTTCCAGTCCATATTACTTCACTAACTTTCTAATTTAAGAAGGTGATTTTTGGGAGTATTTGAATAATAATTTCATCTTAGTTTGGTTATGACTTGTTTTTTATCAAAGTTATTTCTAATAATTCTTTTATAATATCAAAAAATAAAATGGTAAAGTTCAGAAATAAATATAAGTATCGAAATTTTGTGAATTTTTTTTAAACCCCAAAGAAATACAAATGGGTGAACTTCAGAAAATTTATTTTTATATATCTTCTTCTATAAACCTATATTTTAGCAACGTGATATTTTGAAAGGGAGGAAATTTAGTTTAGAGTTTCTTTTTTAAAATTATTATAATTGGCGAAGTTCAGAAAATTTCTAAAAATTTAACCATGGCTGCTTTTTTTTAGATTTTAAATTTTAATCTTAGTAGTGAAGCGCAAGCTCCCCCCGTAGGGGAGAGCTATTTTGATATTTTAATTATTGTAGATTTATTAAAAAGTAATCATTCAAAAATAATAAGAAAAAACTGCATTTCTTTGCTGAATGAAAAAAAAAATCGTGCTCTGGTCCTGTTCCAGTAGGATGTGAGTTTCATTCCCTGGAGCTTTGCTATTCGATCAAAAGGGTAAAATGATGAAAAATATGGGTTAGATGAATGATGCTGTGTAATTTTAATCTATTTTTGCCATTTTGGGGGGTCAAAATAAATGTTTGAACCTTTTTCAATTCCAGAAATGGTTCTTTCTATAGGAAAACGTACAACCATTGTTTCTCTGCCCCAAAGTGGCCGGAAATACAAGGAGATAGTTTGCTAAGGGGATTGTATCAAGAAGCACCTTTTTAGGATCATTAAACATTTTAAGACTGGTTACAATCTTAGGAATATGTGTTCTGGACGCTCAAGAATTTCAATTGAACGCCGATCGCCTGCTGAGAAATTCCCAACTCAAGGATCTGGTGTCTTCCAGTGCCAAACTTTCTCAAGATTGGAAAGAAGCAGACGAGAACGTTCACCCCGCACAGCGAAGTGGAGACTTTCGAAAAAGTCTCGAGTCGAGAAGTGCTGCGAAGAAGCCTCACCTAACCAAGAAGAACCTTACGGGTAGGCTCCACTTTTGTAGGAACTATGAAAAATGGATTGTTTAAGACTGAGGCCAAGGGATATTCTCTGATGAAACGTCCTTCCGCCTGTTTAGAGATTGTGGAAGAGCTCTCCTTAGGAGGAAAAAAGGGAATTCCTTTCACGAGTCCTTTGTCATGCCCAAGGTGAGCCGAGCCATCCAGACACTAACACTAACAATTTTGCCCACGAAAACTACCATGAACTCAAAATTGTTTTAAAACTTGCTTCATCAGCACCGTTTCCCAACAGTTCAGCACCAATTTGGAGATGATTACTGTAGTTTTCAGCCCGATGGCACACCTTGTCACAAAGCAAAAGAAATTACAAAGTTCTTGGCGGAAAATAAGATCAAATTTTTAGGAACTTAGGCCGGGAATTCGCCAAATTTGAACCCAATAGAGAATTTGTGTTCGATAAATTCAAACTGGTGGTTGATAAACGGAGACCATCTAATTGTGAGCATTCACGGGCTATTATTGAACAGAACTGGAGCACTATCATTCAAGATATCATCACAAATTTGCTCTCTAGCATGCCGACACGAATTGGAGCAGCTCTGAAGAACAGGGCACATCATTGTAAATATTGAGTGCGCCCATCAATTGACTAAACATTTAATTATGATACACGCATACTACAACAAAATGCAACTTTTGTTTAGTTTTATTAATTTTCTTAGATCCTTTCTCTTATTATGGCGCAAATTATTATGCTGAAATTTACAAAGACATTGTAAAGTTTTATCCATTAAATAATGTTTAGCTTTTACTTTCCTTATCTTTTATTGGTTTTACTTTCCTCTTATTCGACCCCCAAAACACCTAAAATAAATGTAACATAGGAATGATCCGATCCCTCGATTCCCGCGAATGAGAAAGGCGGCCGTTCAGCGTCTTGAGCCGGCCGTTCAGCCATCTGGTTCAGGAGACGAAGTTTCGCCATCATAAGAGAAAAAGTCCATTTTATTATATGAAAAATATAGTCTCATAACTTTTGGCCATGACTGTCCATTACATCATCATACACCGCCACACCTTTTTCGGTATAGACACGTATATGGGTGTAAATTAATGTATTTCTACATTTAATCATACATAAATACAATTACAGCTTGACGTATATAAACGAAAAGTGGATTTGGGTGTGTATTCGTACATAGCAACAGTCATACATTTTATTTCATATTCAAACACCTACAGCATGAGATTAACTTTATTCAAACACATTCAGAAGGAAATTAACCTAATTCAAACACCTATAGTAGGAGAGTGACCCTATTACAACTACAGCAGGAGATTCACCCTATTAATTCATTTGATAAAAAAGGGGGATTTTGCTATATTCATACATGTCCACATTCATACCTGTATATCTTTTCGTATACTTATTTACTATGGCATGAAAACGATTAAATAATTAAGATTATCGGCAGGAAGAAGAAACTCTATTAATTCTATAAAACTCTTGGAATCACTTTTTCGTCTTTCCTGCGGGTAATGTTTGTCAATTTCTCGCCGCGATTTCGTGATTATTTACATTTCTAAATCACGCATATTTGAAGGTACCTGCACGTGTGTGCGTTTGTGTGCGCACGATAGCTATCGATATTCAATCAGTTGGAGATGTTCCCCAATATAAAAAATAGTGGACGTTCATAAGCATTGACCTACATAATAACTACGCACCAAACATAAAAAAATAGACATTCATAATTATTAGCCAAAGATATCTAGACTGGAAATCGGAGACAGCAAACCGTAAAAGACGTTCATAATTAATTAATGGCGTGCATAATTACACCAAATAAGAAAATAATAGGCGTACAGAGAAAATGAGACGCAGTTCTGGCAGGAAACTTGATTCAGTAGACTCGTTTCGGAAAGGACTTTCACCTTTTAGTGGGTCTAAACAGACGTGGGAGAAGCTCAGAGTGAGCGAAGTGCCTCGGCCTACATTATTTACCCTCAAATAGGAAGATAATGGCTGTTTGTAATTATTGGCGTGCATATATAGATACGCTCCAAATATGGCAACAATGGACGTTAATAATTGTACATAGTTACGCAACAAATGTGGAAAAATATACGTACACAGTAATATTTAGGAGAATAATTGACATTTACAAATATTAACGTACACTGTTACACAACATGCATTACAACAATGCATGTTAATAATTACTAACGTACATAGTTACGCACAAAATATGGCAAAATGGATGTTAATAATTATTAAGGTATGTACATAGACACCCCAAAAGGTCAACAATGTATGTTAATAATTCCACTGTGCAGCAAATTCCAGCTTTCAAAATGGTGCAGTGACGTGGTCATTCCCAAGGGCAGTTGTGAGCAACTTTCTTAGTGTGTATCCCCAAATCGGCTAAATATGTAATATAAACAAGGTCTGCTGACCAAAAAGTCGCGTGCCCTCACTTATTCTGATTAATGACCACACCTAACATAATATAGCCAAGCGTATCATATTACAACCTAGCCTAGTATATCCTAGACTAGTATAGCATACCATACCCTAAGGTAGAATAACCTTGCATAGCTTAGAATATTATAGCCTTGGTTAGCTAGCCTATTGTAGCCTAACATAGTATTACCTAGCATAGCTCAGCATAGCCTAGCATAGCAGAACATAGCCCTCCCTAGTTTATTATACTTTAGCCTATCCTAGCATAGCATAGCATAGTCCTATCTAGCCTAGTATAGCTTAGCATAGTATAACCTAGCCTAGCATTAACTATCCTAGACATGTATAGCCTATACTATCCTATTATACCCTAGTCAAGCATAGCTTAGTATTGTCTAGCCTAACATAATATATGCTATCCTAGCATAGCATTTTATAGCCTAAATTAGCATAGTATATCTTACCTTTGTACATTATATCTTAGTATAGCTTAGCATAGCATAGTCAGACCTAGCCTATAATAGCCTATTCTAGGTTTCCCTAGCAGATTATAGGCTAGTCTAGTCTAGCAGAGTATCGGCCGAATAGTTATGATGTTATTGCCAAAACAAAATAACCCCGGGGCTCGTGACCTGACTCGCATGCGACTAGAAATTCTTAGGTGCCAATACATTACAACGGCCAATCTTTTAATAGCTTTAATTGACTTAAACACAATAAAATAATATAAAAACCAGGCAATGGCTTCGCTACTAAGATTAAAATTTAAAATCTAAAAAAAAGCAGCAATGGTTAGATTTTTAGAAATTTTCTGAACTTCGCCAATTAAAATAATTTTGAAAAGGAACTCTAAACTAAATTTTCCCCCTTTCAACATATCACGTTGCTAAAATATAGTTATAGAAGAAGATATATAAAAATAAATTTTCTAAACTTCACCATTTGTAATTCTTTGGGTTTTAAAAAATTCACAAAATTTCGATACTTACGAGTATATTTATTTCTGAATGTGGCGGAATCCAACGTGGAATTTCTTTTCCAGCACGGAAGTTCCATGCGCTGGAGAAGGTTCTGTTAGGTTTAAATTGGTAAGCCTAATCCCCTCCCCCCTTCCACAAGCGGTAACCTCGAACCGCGTCCACCACGGTCCACCTTTACACCGGTTAGAATCACCTCGGCAAGAAGATTCGAGGCCATTCGAGAGTAGAGCTGTTTCCCACTAACCCCCCGCGGGGAGAGCCTCAGACATATATAGTGCTCGTTTCTCATGAGGCAGACACAGAGTTGGGAAGTCTCGCCCGGACCCAAGAAGATGCCCCTAGTTCCAAGTCAGGTGCTAACAACGAAGCAAAGTGACGGCTGAACTATTTGTGTGTCGGAATTAGCCCCAGCCAGTGAGGTAATTCCATTTAACGATCGCTAACGAGTGATTTTTCCGACTTCACTTATCAACTCCTGTCGAAGCCCTCCTCGTTCGTCCCTCGTTTTCGGGTGGCCGAAATACTCTCCCCTGGCCTGGACGTTACCGCCCCCCTCCCCCAAATCCCTTTAAGTTCCCGCTCAGAAGCTCTGAGCGCCCTCGCCTCACGTGCAGAAGACATCCGTAAAGCCTTACCCCGACGTCTCACCCGGAATCCTCCGTAAGCCAACCCCTCTTCTCCCTCAGTAACCCATTTGAGTTAATTCTGCCCCCCCCCCCCATTTGAATAGTCTCCTTCTGTAATACATTAAATTTTAAATTCATAGTTTGATGCATAACTACAATTCCCCCCCCATCGTTTACCGAGGTAATTTTTCCCATTAATTCTCTGATGTAATTTTGCCCAATAATTATCTGATGTAATTTTGCCTATCAATTCTCTCATTTTTATGTAA
The DNA here is from genome assembly GCA_963969495.1 of Ceratothoa steindachneri. Taxonomy (NCBI): domain Eukaryota; kingdom Metazoa; phylum Arthropoda; class Malacostraca; order Isopoda; family Cymothoidae; genus Ceratothoa; species Ceratothoa steindachneri. Next base: position 108,836,997 of record OZ018323.1, on the reverse strand, counting down.
ATAAAATTATAATTTTGTACATGCCTCTTTAAATAACCTTGAGCTTTGCCATTGCCCATATTTTACCTGACCTCGTTGCACTCTTATCTCGCTATTCCGCCCGTCGAAACTCGTGGTGTTCCGTCCCTTTGTCGGTTCGCCTTTAAGTTATTGGTCCCTCCCCCATAGATATAATATGGTATTGATGTAATGTAATGTCATACCACGACACTGAACTTCATTTTGTTTTTTGATATTATAAAAGAATTATTAGAAATAACTTTGCTAAAAAAATATGTCATTTTTCACCAATTTTCAAAAATCCCGTTATACAATTATAGTTAGTGAAAAAATATTCTTTTACCGATTCCTAATCCCTTATGGATAATGCAAAAGAATCCCTGAGAAAATATGACGGTATTTTATTTACAAAACTACATTTTTACCAGAAAACAACAAATTTAAACTAAAGAAATAAAAATTACGGACCTTTCGATTTATTTGCCATCAATGAAACTTCTGGTGCTGCATCACTGATGGCAGATAATTTATATCGGAGTTATATTTTGTAACCTTGATGGAAATATACATGATAGTAATGTTGTTGCAAGGTTTTGTAAACAACCCGAAATTTCTGGAATAATATTCCAATGCTTTAATACCTAGTTTTCCATATTTCTCTCTGTTCCTCCCGTCTCTAATCGCTCCCTTTCAATATTTTCCAAGTCAGCTCTTAAGTCTACACATTTCTGGCTCCAATTTGAGAAATTCAATCAAATACATTTCAAAATCATCGATATCTATCCATGAAAACATATGCAAGTTTAGTTCATTCATTCACTCTTGTACCTAAATCTCTTACTATCACATTCTCTTAAAAACCCGTTTCCTTTCAAATTCCTTTATGAACTCAAACATAAACAGTGTCTCTTACCAGAGGTCTTTAATTTAACGTTTAATTCATTTAAATGTTAGAAAAATTCTGCAAAAGAAACCATCACTTTATGTCAGAGATGACATAGAGAGAGATGAAGATACGCGCTGCCTCGCCCTTCAATAGAGAAAGACACCTGAGCGACCCTTTTTGTCTGCACTAATGGAGGTTTCGAAATTATGAGACGACGTGAGACGCCGCGAAGACCTAAAATGCGGCCATCACAGAAAGCTGCGACAAGTTTGAGATCCCAGAAGGTCCCATCTGAAGTTGGACAAAGTTTGCCTCTCCGACTTAGGAACCTTCCCGCGCTCGGGCTAAAAGGACGAGATTATTCTCTGACCCTAGAACCCCCCTTTCCCTTCAGACGGAGGGGAAAACCCCCCATTCGACCCCTATAAATTCTCCAGCTCCAGAGTTTGAAGGCAGTATCACCCGAGTATCCGCCGCCCTCCCTTCCCCGTCAAATCCTTAGTCCACCCCCGTCGGTACCCGCTATTCGCATCCCGTTGGATTCTGCACAATTCTCGAAGAATCCTTCAAGCTCCAGGTTTCTCGTTAATTCACGTGAGTCTACCTCGACCCGCTTCTCCAGTGTCTCGAACACAGCGCGCTCAATCTCGATTCGTGTTACTCGAAAGCAAGATTTAAGTTCACCCCGTAATATTCATTATCCAGAGACTATTGTTTGAACTTTGCGCTAAGGCAAGGATTACTCCCTCGAACTAAATCTTCGATCGAGGTAACAGCAACGTGCAACTCTCCTGTACAAGTGCTCTCTCTGCCCCCACTTCCTTCCCAATGTAAGCCTCATCATCGGCTTAGTTTACGCTCAAAGTCGTTCGAGTGTCCCTCGGTCAATATTGTCCGTTTTGTTTATACGGTGACCGTCCTCACCACGTCTCTCCCCACCTTAGCTGCTGAGACCCATATACATCTAGTATGTGTATAGCTCATTTTAAAACTCCTTTTAATCTTGTAAAATAATATTCATTTGCATATTAGCAAAGTTATTTTTGTATCCGTTTTTCTGTTATCCCGGAACTCCAAGATAGTCGACTATTGGCAGGTCACTTTCAGTTAATTTGCACTCTTATTTATATTGTAACTTCCCACGCACTCATAAAGCAGAAAGGGTGAACTTGACCCTATTCTATGAGACCTATATTAAACTGGTATAAGGTGTGTAGGGTCAGCCTACGACATCTATATTAATCTGGTGTAAGGTGTGTGGAGTTAACCTTTGACACTACAAACGCACACAATGTCAGAAATTTCTTTCAGAACCAAACCTCGATTAAGCCAACTATCATTGTTTATATTTTGTACAACGAATCCACCTCATTTAATAAATTCTGAAATTGTATTTTATTTAAAGCACGTACAGAAATGTAATCAACAACCTTGGTGACTGTTTGTAACATTTCTTGAAGTTCCTTTAGAGCAGGTTTGCACATAAAGCATCTTCATTTATGATACAATAATAACCTATCAGTGGATGGCCAACATGTTTTGCATAAAGATTTACAAATCCTGCTACCTTAACAATCATACTAGGTGCACATTCTGTTGTTACGGCTACTAATTTTCAAATGTAAATTTATCGAATAGATAATTCGTTCATAACTGCTTTACCTATTTCAACTCTAAAAAATCGAAAAAAAATGCTAGCCTAACTGATAATGGAACATCTGTGCTTTGAGCAACACCAAGAGAAAATAACTTACATGGAGCAAAATTCTTTGGTAATTATTCAGTTGTATTCTTCCCAACGTAAGTATCCTCTCCTTAACTGTTTTCTACTCACAGACAAATCTTTAATGCGGTGAATAATCTTTTCATTTTCTGAAAGATTATCAAAAAGGTGCCGCTTTCGTCGACCTAACTAAAGCTTTCGACACAATAAACCGGGACCTATTTGTTATACAAAATACTCAGCAGATTTGGATGCCCACCAAAATTTACAGAGATCATCCGCCAATTTCATGAAAACACACAAATTCGAGTGCTATCATACGGCGATTGTTCGGACTACTTTCATGTGCACGTCGGAATGAAACAGAGCTGTGTCCTTGCACCTGTTTCGTTCAATATATATCTTGTTGCTATTACTTCCTACTATTATAACCACTCCACACCAGAAAATGGCATCACAATTAAATATAGGTTTGATAACGGGCTGTTCAATATACGTAGGTTTGCTGCAAGAACTAAGACAGAGCTAACATCAATTCATGAATTGCAGTATGCAGATGATGCTGCCATGGTCGCTCACCATCCAAGAAAGCTGCAAAACCAACTCTCAAATCTCAGCGAGGCCTACAGACGAGCTGTACTCAAAATAAACGTTAGGAAGACTCAAGTCGTCACACATTTAACGGAACCTGAAGCCCCCCCTCCCCCCCCGCCTATAACCATTGGCAACGATTATTTCGTTGAGGCGGAGCACTTCACATATCTTGGGAGCATTATACAAAAAATGGAATACTGGGCAGATAAATAACGAGCCGAATCAGCTTTTGGACGGCTGAAAGAAAGGGTCTTCCTTAACCGCAATCTTAAGTTACACACAAAAATTGCAGTTTACGTTGCAGTATGCGTCTCTACATTGCTCTACGGAAGTAAAGCCTGGACACCTTATAGGAGGCACATAGGAGCACTCTAGGCTTTCCACATACGTAGCCTCCAGAAAATATTAAGAATCACATGGAGGGATAAAATCATCGACAATGACATCCTACACATAACCAACTGCGACTGTATAGATGCGCACATCGCAAAAAGATAACTCAGGTGGGTGAAGCATGTGATCAGAATGCCAGATAACCGTCTCTCAAAGAGAGTATTATTTTGTGAACTCGAGCAAGGCACCAGACTAGCAGGTGAACAGAAAAGGTGGTACAAGGATCACCTAAAACGCACCCTTAAACCTTGCAATATCGACCATCGCCAACTGGAAGAACTAGCTGAAGACCGGTCCAATTGGCGACAAACTGTTAAACAGGATGTCCAGGAACTAGAAAATGCAAGACGTGACAGGAGAGATCGAGTTTGTGCAGAGAGGCACCGACAGCGACAACTCCCTGTCAACAATGAGGATACACCCCATAACTGCGACGTCTGCTAGAAGGCTTTCCGGACCAGGACAGGATTGCTGAGCCACCTTAGAGCACACGTGAGAATAAATGAGAGAGGTCGTCGTCAGGCCGACGGACAACCTTAAGCAAGTAACTAAGCAACTTGCGGCGGGTCTTCCTTCCTCATGGGCTCGCCAAAAACACGGAAAGCAGAGGACGCGCCGCCTCCGTCCTCACCCCTCCCATTACGGGCAAGTTGCCCATCACAACCCCATTAGAGGGTCAAGAGACAGCATCATCTCCTGGGCTTGGCCACGCAACTAGTAGACCCGAGGTTTGTCACAGTGCTGGGAGCCGGCATACCCGCTCTACCTATCTTCCCAATGCAAGTCGGCATACCGTCCCCAGTGACGGGCCATAGGTTTTAGGAGTCTCTAGTGGAAATACCTGACACTTTGAGGATGGGATGGCCAGTTGGAGGCCCCTCCTGAGGTGGAGATGGTCCCGGAAGTGACCCCGCTCTAAATGACAGAGTCTTCCAAGAGGGAACCTTGGCCGGATGCCAGACCCCAAACTTGAGTCCGCCCCTCTGTATTGCCCTCATCACGCGGCACGAGACCTCAAAGACTCTCAAAGAGAAGAGGGATCGCATATCCGTCTGGTGCCACAATGACGGCCAAGATATTCTCAATCTATGAGAAATATCTGGCTGAGTGTGCTCTGTCCGGTCCTGGGGACGCTTCCCTGCGGAGGGGGAGGGAGAAGCGGATTAACTCACCTCCCTCGTCTCCAAAAAGGAAAAGGAAAGGTTAGAAGAAATCAAAGAGGACAAAGGATTCCCTCTCGGCACGTCCGGCTCCGAGGCACCCTCGGGCGGGGATGTGCTGAGCAGAGCCTTAATTATGTCTGGACCCCTTATTCAGACATAACCAGACGTTTTAAGCGGGCTGGTCTCAAGTTCCTTTTAGTTATTCGCTCCACTGATCTCTAGGTAGATTGACTGGCAGAAAGCCGAAGGTGACACGTTTCTCGGACAGTTAAATTCTGGCGAATGCGGCGGACCCTTCCGAGGCGGAAATTACCGGGTATTACAAAAATCCTCTTATACTCGTTACAACGCTCTCGACAAAGCACAAGCTGATAGTTTTGATACACTTAGATACGTTTATATTGTTTTAACGTATACATATGTTAAATTGTAATATCAATCAATATTGCCGGATTCGGAGGCCTGCACACTCTCCAGGCGAGACCTGAAGGCAGCCACACGTTGCGGACTAAGTCATTCCTAATGCTGGCCCCCTCGCGGTTGACGGAGGGCTTCAGCTCGTCAAAGTAACCGTGGCGGACCTTGCAGTCTTTGCCCTCGACACACGTCCACACGCTGTAGTCGATGGAATTGAGGTCGGCAACTGCAGTGGCCAAAAGTTCTTCGACCAAAAGTTTATGTTCGACTACAACCACTCTTGCACGGTCTTGACCCTGTGGGCCGAAGCATCGTCCTGTTAAAAGACGTAGTCAGCCTTCTTCGCGATCTTTCTTACCCAGGACAGGATATTCGTTGCCAAGATGTCCATGCATTCGGACGCGGTAAGCCTGTAAACTTCCCCGAACCCCCTCCGGCCGCATATTATCGCCATTCGAAGCCACGATGCCGAGCATCATCACGGAGGTCTGGTGATTGGGCGTGGACCGAATCGACCGTAAAAGTTTTTTCATCAGAAAAAAATAATTCTAACTATTTCCAAGACTCATCAAGTCGTTGAAAAGGCTAAGACAGCGTTCCCGATGTTGTTCACGCATATGGTCGGTGAAGAGAGGCCTTTTTACGCACCACAAGCTCTTGCCAGCCTCCTCCTTAACGAACCTGGTCACCGTGACCACCGAGATGTCATGAGCCAGTCATTTTGAGTTTCGGTGCCTTTCTTATGGCTAAACGGTTGATAACGTGAGGTCTGCCGAAATGAGGTCTATATTTGAGTTCTTTTCGGTTCTTCATCGTCTCCGATTGGCGATATCTTACTTGTTGTGCCCCGACACACCTGCACACAATATAAAAAAAAACATTTCAGTGACACTTGCTGGAAAAGTAAATATAGGTTTGTTTGAAGTACCCTTTTCATTCAGGTAAGCCCACGTGACCGTTTCCCGTGAGGCAAAACGGCCGCGCGCCTCCACCGAGTTGTTAGACTCACAGGAGTCAACCTCCCTAAGTTGAAGAAGCTTCAGCTATTATGCCCCCACCCAAGGGTGGCCCGGGCGCTCAGGAGAGGGGGGACCCTCCAAAAGTGGGATCCCCCTTACCCGAAGCAAACCCGCCTACCAAAGGTTTCGAGGTGGAGGGAAGTAAAGACTCGCATAGAGAGCCTAACCTCCTCCGAAAAGTCATCCAAGGTAGCAAAGCCTTCAGCGCCTTGTCCTGCCAACAACACTTAAAGTTCTGCCTCTTAGAAGCGTCCAGCCATTCCCGTGAGGGTCTCCTCTTTGAGGACGGTTCCCCACATCTCCTCTGAGCAAGGCCTGAGCGGTATATTCCTTCAATGGAATTACTGTGGACTCCGGGTCAACTGAGAGGAGCTTCGGTGGCTCATCCCCTCCCGTTACCAGTTAGCTATTTTTTGCAGGAGACCATGTTGGGCACGTGCTCTTTGCCCAACCTCTCTGGGTACAAGATTTTTGACCCCCATCACCACAGGACGGATGCTGGGCATGAAGATGCGTGATATACGTTCGGCATTATGTCTCTGTTTTCCTATTTGCTATATATATACTCTTTTCAGGCAATGGCAGTGCAGGTACACCTGGATATGAGATATACTGCTATTTCTTCGTGCATTCCATCGTCAGCCAACTTTCGGCACCTTAGACTTCTGCCACTTCGTGGCACAGTTGCCAAAACCCTTTATTCTACTTTGATATTAAAACAGTAGACATACCCTCTAGGGAGACTACTCAATCAATCACAAGGATCGGGTCCTTGCCGACCTGATCGACAAGCTGCATATGGGTCTTGAGCATCACTGCTCAAGAATCAATTCATATCATAGCCTTAATCTGTTCCTGTGCTATCCAGATGAAAAGCATGAGGAGTAAAAATTTCCCATTCGAATAATATTTTGGGGGCCGCTGCCACCTGAAAATAGCCCTGGTGCTGCTTGGAATTGGTGCGGTAGTGCGTATTTCAGGAAATGGCTGATTTCTCCGACCCTGTCGAGGAGTTTTCGTTGTTGGATGAGGCCGTTGAGTTTTCACAGTTAACCTCATCGCTGTGGGCCTAGCGACCTTTCTTAGGATATCTGGCCGTTTTTTATGCAGTTCACTTACTTGGTGGTCGGCCAGGTGAGATACGGTCCTAAGAAACAAGCGATATGCCTACATGCGCTATAACGGCCGCCTGAACGATTTCACTGTCGGTGAATTTCGTGGAGCTAGGTCTAGGTTCCAGTATATTTTGAAGCACGCTCGCCGCTCTTCCTAAGAGGCACAAGCGTCTCCACTTAACCGGAACCCCTCTAGTAGATGTGTGGAAGCAGGTTAAAAGGATTCGGGACAAGTTCTCGCAGGAGCCCCCTACCGTTCTCCAGTAAAATGGGACCACAATCTCAGAACACGCGTGCTTGGTGGATTCCTTCGCGATCCCTTTCTCCGCTCTCTCTAGCCAGGATGCAGCTTCACCAGCATTCAATGTACGTCGTGATGTCGATGAAGACCGCCGACTGGACTTTACCACCAGAGGGGGAGAACCTTTTAACGACAAGTTTACAGTGAGTGAGTTGCTTTCCGCTCTTACTTCATGCACGGAGACGGCTCCTGTTCCGGACGCTGCCCCGTACGCCATGCTTTAACACCTAGGTGAGCGAGGCATGGAATTTCTGCTAGATTTTGTTCAACAGGATCTGAACAGAGGGTAGCCTCTAAGAGTCCTAATTAATAGATACTGTGCTTATTTTTCGAAATCCGGAGATATATCACTTTACCCTGGCTGGTTTCCGTCCAATTTCTATGAGCTCGTGCGTGTGCAATTTGATGGAGATATTGATTCCTTCGTTCCTTCGTATACCGCAGAATACTCCAATGTTTTTTTCCATTTTGAGGATGCTTATAATACCGTCTGGCGATACGGTATCATTGAGACTCTCCACACGATGGGAGCGAGAGGAAGCTTCCCAATCTATATTTCTGAATTTCTTCGAGATGATCGATTCCGTATACGTGGGAGAGCCCTCTTTTGCTTAATGAGGCAGGAAGAAGGCGAACTGCATGGTAGTGTCTTCGGTCTCATGCTCTTTACCCTGAGCATCAACAGTATTAGCTTGGTGCTACCGAAAGATGTTCTCACTACGCTAAACGTGGAAGACCCTTCGATCTCTTTTGGTGCGGCCCAGATGCCGACTCTTGAACGTCGACTTCAACAGGCATTGAACTGCATCTCTTGCTATGTTGAAGCGCACAGGTCTCAGTTTCCATTGGCAAAGACTAAGTTGGTGCAATTCTGCCGCCATCGATGGCTCTACCTAGAACCGGAAGTGGAGGATTATCACAATTTCATTGGTCTCCGTTTCGACTGATGCCTCCCTCATGTGGAGGTTGATATTCTCAGTATTATGGTCACTTGTATCTGTGCCATAGACATTCTTCGTTCCGTGCCGTTCAACGCTTTGGGTTGCTGATACAAACTACTACCTTACTTTTCTACCGATCATTTGTTTTTTCGAAGATTGGTTTCGGATACCTATTTTACACATCCGCAGCCGAACGTGTATTGCAGAAGGTGGACTCGATCCACCACACCAGTATCCGTCTGGTCTTGGTGCTATACGCACGTCCCACATTGACTGTCTACTTGGCAATGACGTGGAGATGCCACTCGCTCTGCACCGTACATAGAGCCTTAACCGCTTGTGCGCGCAAGCCCGGCGCCTTCCTCAGTCTCCAACGGCTGTCACTGCATTCGCAGCCGATCTTGATGGTGCTTACGTCAGTAAGAAACTGTTCCTTTGAACTAACCCACAAGACCGCGACGGCTTCAGCTCGCTTTATGTCGTCTTCCAATTGCATACACTCGCGGGACTCACCGCCATTTCATAGAGCCATCCACTACACTTTACTGCGACCACTGCGACTGCGTTGTCTCCCGGAATGTTCGGCACATTCTTGTTGCATATCCCAGTTTGGGGGATCTTTGCGCATGTTAATTGTCCCGGTACTGGCACGAGCGGGGTCACTACAGCTTGTCCCTTCTATTCAGGATGGGTTCGTGTACACAGATTATTCAACTATTTGACTTCTAAATGAGGCTGATCTCCTCATTTTACTTTACTCTCCTTTGTGTTAGTTAATCCTCCTGCACCGGGGTAGGCGGGCCTTCCTTCGATGCCGGAACGAGCATTCTTATTCGTGCTCGTTTGGCTCTTGAATTGTGTTTTTTGTTGTTTTTTTATTTTGGGGGGCTGTGGCTCGTTTAGTTTTTTATCTACCATCGCATTAGGCTTTAATATGATTGCCACGACTTGTGCCTTTGTATGCGGTCGCCAGATTGGCCCTGGTAAGAAAAGAATCCTCTCCAAACCCCATGACCTAACTTGAGCTAAATAATTGGATTCGTGACTTAGGTTTGACAAAACAACAGAGTGAGCTTTTAACGTCCCGTCCAACAGAAAAAATATTGGCTAAAATTACTCGCTTATCAATTTTTCGAAGTCTTTCTGACTATTTATAACATAATTATTCTACGTTAAGCAATTTGTGCTTTAGCAATGACATTACATACGCCCTTAAAACTTAGCCAGGACTCCAATTCTAATTCATTTATAATAGTTTAAAATGCATAGTTTATGATGAATTGATGAATTTGATGTCTGACAAAGATCTCTTCCTTTACTTTCGCTTCACTTAGATGTGGAAATTTACGTTGAGATAAGCTAAAGATGGGTGATTATGCTTCAAGGCTTTGATAAATTTTTCATCAATCGTAATTTTATATGAAGAGGGGCAAAATATTTTTTTATTTATTAGCTAGTAGTTCACGAATGATGTTATGTGAGACTACTATTGACTCATTACGACGTGAACATTGAGAGGGTTTGTAAAGTTCCAGTTTTGCACGACTCTCCCACTTGCATTATAAACACTTGACCCTAAACCCATTGGAGCTCATTATACTTAATAATTTCCAGAATAAAGCTAAATTTCCATAAGTTTCCTTTAAAACAGAGTGAGCAACGGGAATTGATGAAAGATTGTTCCTGCTTTGCAAAGGAAGAGCTTTTCGGTATTAAGGCGACGCAAGGCTGAAAAGTCTCCACTGGCTAGGGTCACAGGGCAAATCCAACTCTTCAAAAAGCCTTGTTATGTCATTGCTAAAGCACAAATTGCTTAACGTAGAATAATTATGTTATAAATCATCAGAAAGACTTCGAAAAATTGGTAAGCGAGTAATTTTAGCCAATATTTTTTCCGTTGGACGGGACGTTAAAAGCTCACTCTGTTGTTTTGTCAAACCTAAGTCACGAATCCAGTTATTTAGCTGACAACTACAAAACTCTTTTCGAAAAAAATGCATTTCCTTCATTTGCATCTGTCATTCTTTCCAATGAATACAACACAAGTCAGCTATCAACATGGTGAAAGATTTCACCAAGACAGCGCTACTCTTGGAAATAGATACCGTGGTAAATGCGCCTGGTGATGCTAGTTGACTTCTGCTGGACTCTCCAAAGAGACAGGATACTGAGATTAAAATTTAAATCTCAAAAAAGCGGCCATGGTTAAACTTTTCTAAATTTTCTGAACTTCGCCAATTATAACAATTTTAAAAAGGAACTCTAAACTAAATTTTCCCCCTTTCAAAATATCACGTTACTAAAATATAGTTATATAAGAATAAGATATATATAAAACTAAATTTCCTGAACTTCACCCTTTGTAATTCTTTGGGTTTTAAAAAATCCACAAAATTTCGATACTTATATTTATTTCTGAACTTCACCATTTTGTTTTTTGATATTATAAAAGAATTATTAAAAATAACTTTGATAAAATTATTATTCAAATACTCAAAAAAAGCCCCTTCTTAAATTATAGAGTTAGTGATGATGATGCTGATGATGATGATGATGATGATGATAAGAGGTTACTGGAGGAACTTGTGATTCGCAGGTAGACGTACAGCCTATCCGGGACTCGCAATTGACTTTTGGTCTAAAAGGATAAACGGTTTCCAGTACATATATCCTAATAATTTCGTCTTGATCTGTTTTTTTTTTTTAATTTTTTAGATCTATGCTTATTTTCTAGGCCTAAAAGCAAGAAAAAACTTCTATCGGAATAATTTTGAAATACGGGAAAAACAATCCGTGCGTGCGACTTGTTTTCATCTAAATTTCCTCTAATAATTTACTTTAAGTTTACTGAGTTTTAGGGGCCTGTAGCTCTTTATTCGGGCTAAAGATTAAAATAAAAAATCTATTTTAAAATGAACTTCGATAAAACCTTCGAATATATGAAAACAAAAAAACAGTCATGCCTTAATCTAATAAATGGGATTTTTTTTTCTGAAGTTCACCATTTCCTATCTCTTTTTTTTTTAAATTTACAAAATATTCCATAGTCATATTTATTTTCAAAATGTTTCATTTTCTTTAAAAAAAAATAATGTAACAAACATGGTCATTCTTAAGAATAAAAAAATTCTTAGGAAATATCCAGAAAATTTCCCAAGTTAAAATATACATAGTGTTATGGATTAAGAGAACTAATCAAACTTTGCATTTTGTTTTACTTGTTTGTATCATAATTTGAAGGTGAAATATAAAAATAATTATAGTCTACACACATTTAATTAATGAGTACAATTACTTGATGAGCGCAGTCAATATTTACAATTATGCCTCTTGTTCTTCAGGACTACTTCAATTCGTTTTGACATGCTGGAGAACAAATTTTTGATGACATCTTAACTGATATGGCTCCATTTTTTGTTCAATAAGCACCTGCAACTGTTCACAATTTGATGGTTTATGTTTAATAATCGCCAGTTTGATTATCGCCCACAAATTCTCGAATGGATTCAAATCTGCCGAATTCCAGGACCAAGGTCCCAAAAGTTCCATGTTATTCCCAGTCAAGAGTTTTTTTATTGCTTTTGTTTTGTGACAAGGTGCGACATCTTGCTGAAAAATACAGTTACCATCCCCAAATTGGTCCTAAGCTATTGGCATAAGGTGCTGATGAAGTATGTTTTGGTACCATTTTGAGTTCATGCCATGTTCTTGGGCAAAATTGTTAGTGCTCCAGTTCCTTTAGATGAGAAGCAGCCCCAGGCATGAGGAGTATCTGGATGCTTAACCTTAGACATGTTTTTTTTTAATTTTAGGAGCCCATCTGGCGACTACCTACTTGGGCAGAAGTCGCTGTATTCACACAAGAGCCTACTGCGAGGTTATATTAAATAAAAAAAGATAACACTATGTAAATAACAACCATAAAAAGTACAAAGACTGAACGAAACAACAACAAAAAAGAAAAAGCAAAGAGGCAACAAGAAGGATGCTCGCGTCGGCGCCAGGGGTAGGTCCTTGGAACAAATAGTGGCATCTCTCGGCGGCATAGGCACCGTCGATATCAGCTTCGGATGCAGTGAGAGCTGTTGGCGACTGAGGGAGCGCCAGGATCGCGAGTACAGGCAAATAATAAGCTGTGCATGGTGCAGAATGAGTGTTATCTCCCCAGCAACTACAGGTAGGATTTCAATGGGGAAGGTGCGGAAAGCATCGATCGACAGGCGAAGGCCAGTGTGATGGATCGAGTCAACTTTCTACAATACACGCTTGGCTGCGAATGCCTAAAAAGTGCATCTGTAGTAAAGTTACGAACGAACAAAAGATCGATAAAAAAGTAAGGCAGTAGCCCTATTAGCGCCACAGGCGCTGAACGTCACGGAACGAAGAATATCCCTGGCGAAGATACAAGAGACCGTAAGCCTGCAAATATGAGTGTCCTAAGTGAGGCTTCGGTCAAATAGAAGATCAAGGAAACGGTGCGAGTCCACCATTTCCAGATGAAACCCATTTATAAAAGAGTCTGGCTCAGGGCAGAGCCGTGGGTGACAGTATTTGTGCATCACCTTAGTCTTAGCCAAGGAAAATAGAACCTGTGCACTTCGGCATAGCGAGAGACGCGGTTCAATGCCTGTTGGACTCAACGCTCCAGAGTTGGCATCCGGGCCGTGCAAAAAGAGATCGAAAGATCGTCCACATAGAGCGTAGCAAGAACATCTTCTGGCAAACCGAGGTGATGCCGTAGATGCTCAAGGCAAAGAGTGTGACACTGAGGAAAATTCCTTGCGGGAAGTGTCCCGTAAATATGACATTTACTAATTTCACAATCAACTTGCGCACGTAGGAGGTTAGAGAGATTGAGCGGAAACCGGCCGGGTTAGAGTAATCTCTTCTTGTTCGCGAAAAACGAGCTTAATATTGATTTGTCAGGAGTCTGGGAGGACAACCCTCTACCCAGATCTCGTTGAACAAATTCAACAGAAAGGCCATGCCTCGCTCACTCAGGTGTCGAAGCATCACGTACGAGACATCGTACGGATCAGGGGAGGTGTTCACGCAAGAAGTGAGAGCGGAACGCAACTCACTCACTGTAAACCTGTCGTTGAAGGGTTCTCCGCCTCTGGAGGTAAAGTCCAGTTGCCGGCCTTTCCGCCAGGAAGAGCGGCGGGCATGCTTCGAAAGATACCGGAACCTTGTAGCTCGATGAAATTCAACGACAGTTAAATTGTTAGGGCGGCGCTTATAGCGCATTTAGGCATAACACTTCTGTTTGAGGGCCGCCTCACACTCGACTGACCACCACGGAAGCGTTCGGCGTGCAAAACGGCCAGACGTTTTAGGAATAGTAGTTAGGCCCACGGCGATGAGATTGCCGGAGAAGAACTCAACAGCTTTATCTACCGACCTAACTCCTCGACTGAGACATAAAAACCAGTCATTTTGTAAAATTGGGACCACCGCGCCCGCGCCAAGTACAATCGGGGCTGGCTCTCAGGTAGCAGCGACTTAGAAAATGATATTTGAATGGTAAATTTATCACTACCATGTAGGTCATCAACTAGCCCGACCAAAAAATCAGTCCGTGCATCCAGAGAACACAAAGATAAATCGAAGCAGAAAAATGAGGCGGTTCTCGGGCAGTGATTCATAAACTCATCCACATTTAGGACACCTATCTCCAGCTCTTCGATCAGGTCGGCAAGGACCAGACTCCTATGATTGATCGAGTAGTCTCCCCACAATGGGTGTCTACCTTTCAAATTCCCAAACAAGAGAAAGGGCTTCGACAGCCGTGGCACGACGCGGCAGATGTCCCCAACGTCGACGTCGCCTGACGGTGGAATGTACGCAGAAATAACAGTATACATCCTATCTAAGTGCAGCTGCACAACCACCTCCTGAAAGTAGGTATCTAAATCGAATAGAATAACGGAGACATCATGCCGGGTGTTAATGGCGCATCCTCCTGCCCGGACCCCATCCTGCGGTGGTGTGGTCGCAAAACCTTTATACCCCGGGAGGGTGGGTAGGAACTACGCGCCCATCATGGTTTCCTGTGAAAGTATAACTAAGGGAAAACGGGAGGAGACGAGCCTCCGCAGCTCCTCCCAGTTGGCCCGGAGTCCGCGGCAATTCCATTAAAGGAATATGCCCTCAAGGCCTAGCTCGGAGGAGATGCGGAAGACCCTCACGGGAATGCTCGTACGCTTCCCGGCGGCAGATCTTCGGGCACTGTTGGCCGGGAAATGCTCTAAAGGCGCACTCGCCTTTGATAACTTATTGGGGGAGGTTGGGCTTGCCATACGAGTCTTTTCATCCCTCCGCTTAAAAACCTTTGGAGGATCCATCGTCTTCGAGCCACACAGCCTCCTACGGTGTCGGCGTTAGAACCGAAGCTCCTTTAGTGCTGTACTTATTTCGGGGGGGGGGAGCTTTTGGAACCCCGGAAGATGGCAACTTCAAGGGTGTTGCCTCCTGTGAGTCGAACGACTCAGTGGAGACGCGTGGCTGTTTCGTCTTACGAGAAACGGTCACACTGTGGGAAAGGAGGGATCCCTGGCTTTAGCTGGGGCTGGGTGTGAACCCTTTGTGTTGTTAGATGTACCAGGGGAGCAACCCGGGTGGGTAGAACCCGCAGAAGTGCTCCGCATGGGTGCGTAAACGACCGTGCTCGTAGGCCTGTAGGAGCCAGGAGCTGAAGGTGTTTTTCTTAACATTGCGGCATAAGACGTCCCAGGCAGCGGTGGGTGTGCTAGGACCAAGTCCTTAGCCTCGCGAAATGAGAGACGATCCTCGCCTTGATCGGCCAGGATTTCCTTATCGAGCAGGATACACACCACATTGCTTCAAAGAAGCGAGATGCAACTCTCCGCAATTGACACACTTGGCTACACACGATTTGCACTTATCATGTGCGGCTTTGGAGGAACTAACACAGACTTGGGTAACTCCGATTTGGCACGTTTACATGAGTAATTCATGTGACCAATGCGGTAGCATTTGTAGCACCTCCGCAGCCGTGGTACGAATGACTTCACACCGTAGCGATAGCCATTGAGGCTCCGCTCTGCGCACTTGAAATTTTGGTCTTAGTCAGGGACTCCCCAACCGGAGGAGCAACGGCGGCCGATCTTAGGGAGAGGAGCCATTAGTTTTTTTTGTCTTACGATTTTTTTTCTTTTTAGGAGAGGAGGGGGGGGGTAAAATGAACCCGATTTTCTCTTCCATCGGAAGGAGCCCCAAGGCCAGATGGACCGGCCTTTGCAAGATCCTTCTATGAAATGGAAAAGGTATTGGCTGTCACAGGGGTACCAGCTGGGAAAGGAGATCCCTCTTCTTCTTGTGGATCCTCGGGGACCAAAGCCGTCTGATGAGAAGCTTGCACAGGCACGGACTCAGGTTTGACCCTATAGAAGATCCTATCGTCTGGTACTGGTCACCTAAGGGACCATGTCCATCTCGTGGGGAGCCTCCATGTGGCCATCTCTTCAAGACGTCACGGATCACGTTCGAGAAACTTCTTGTCTCGTCTTGTGTGGCGAACCAGCATCTGTCGGGAAAGAGACGGGGGCACGTACAGTAACCAGTAACCACCTGTCAACTGAGAACGCACGAGTGCCGGACTTTGGGTGAAATGGACCAATAGGCCCTGACGTCCCTTTTCCCTCTCGTGGGCTTGGCCCTATCAGGCCGCTCTCAGCGGGATCAGTCATTATTAGGCCGCCTGCGTGCTTTCTTGGCAGTCCCCTGTGAAATAAAAGGAGGGACTGCTACTGGCAAGAGGTGGTCGCCCAAAGGCGACTCCAGCGAAGGGATTGAGGTCAGATAGCGGTGATTACTTCATATCCGCAGGTAGTTTAACTACCTCTTCTTGATATTGGGTATTTCAAAGTGAGGATGATGATATTACATTGGGTGTAAATTGCCCGACCCTCATCACATGATGGGGAGTTACAAAATTCTTATACCCTAGGAGGGTCGGCAGTGTTTACGCATCTAACATGGTTTCCTTAGGACAAAAAGCTAATGGAGAACGAAAGGAGACATGTCCACGCAGATCCTCCCAGTTATGCCAGAATCCACGGCAAATCTATTGATGGAAAATGCCACACAGACCTAGCTAGAAAGAGATGTGTGGGCCCTAATCGGTGTGAAGACACTCAGACGTTTGTTGCTTATGCCTTCGAGGGCTGACTAGAGGAAATTTGACTCGACGTATTAGCTTTTTTATCTCCTTGCTTCAAAATCTTTGGCTAGCGTGGCAGCTTTGGAGTTGCGAGACTCTCGTCCCTTGGAAGGGACCGACATTTTGAGGTACCCTGTCCTGCCTTAGACAGGGGCGAGAGGTCTGAAGCTTCTTTGTTGCTACCCTCCTTTCGAGGCCTAAACTTTACAAGCTTCGGGGATGGCATCATCACAATTGTCCCGAGATTTTACTCCTGTCTAACAAATTCGTGGATATACGAGGCCGTTCTCTTTTTACGAATGGGCTGTGGGGGCAGTGAAGCAGTAGGGCAGATCCCTGGTCTTAGTTGGAGCGGAGCGCAATCACTAATTGCCGTCAGCTATGCTAATTATTTTTCCGTTGTCACAGAAAACACAAGAGGGGAGGGGCGTGGTAGCAAATTCTAAACAGAGTCACTGGGGGCAAATCTGAGACAGGGTATAACAGGAAATTTCCCTACCCAGATGCATAGAAGAGTTGGAAACTCGCAATACGCTAGAAGTAGTATCTAGGGAGGGGGGGGGCTCTTCCGTTTCAGAGGTGGAACGGCTATAGAAGTGGTATAGGAAAAACCACTTTACCATAGAGAGTGATGAGAATAAAGCCCTTTCATTGAGTTAAAGTTTTGCTGTGGTTTTGTAGTCTTCACCCGCCCTAGCACCAAGGTTAGGCGAGGTTTCACTAATTAGGGTGTAATCGAAAATTTCTTTGTGACGCACACGAAGACTCAAAATTGCTTGTGACCGTAACCAAAGTTGAGGGGCTCTATTCCGCGTCCAACCCCTACCCTTTTTATCTTGTCTCCGAATTTCGGGCCTTTTAGGAACCCTAAATCAGGGGGTGGTTAACATTATTTCCGCGCATGTGCTGCAAGGCACCACACCGACCAGAAATTATCCAACGGATGGTAACTCCCCAGATTGGATCCTTTACTCAGTCGTACTAGTCGTCGAAAGGACGGTCATAACCTGAAGATTTGTCATGTAACAGACCCAGGGAGGAGAACGGCCATAGGGAAGCGGTCAGTTCGATGGGCCCAAGGGTGTGGTTATTGCGACCAAACAGATCTTCACATTAACAGTGCTATTAAGGTTCTTAAGCATCTCTGAACAGCATCGGGTAGATGGTCAACTTCTTAGACAAAGACGAAGAAATAATGAAGGGCAAATAGGGGAAGGGGGAATACACCAACTTCCCCAGTCCTGGTCAAAATGTTGAGGGCACGAGGGCTTGGAGGGCGTGCGGCTCTTCCAGGTACCACGTGTAGTAGTCTGAACCGGGTTTTCTGGTATGTAAGGAGAAATCTGTAAAGAAAGTGATAAAAATGTGGGTAGTGAAAATATATAAAAGATATATATAGCCACAGATCTTGAAGCATGTATTGAGGCCCGTAGGGCACACAAACTCTCATATATCATCTCAAATACTTGTGCGAAAAAGCATAGATATTTTTTTCAGGCAAGGAAAACAGGTGAGACTCGTCGTAAAAAAAGGTAGAGTGGAAATGTCTAATAGGAATAAAACACAGGAAGAATCAATCTAGTTTGAGACTGGTGGAGCATGGGGGCCGTGCTGCTCCTCCAGATGTAACACGTTAATTCAGATTCACATACAGGTAGATGTATGGATGTATATAGTATGTGTATAGCGTAGAGTGTTTGAGTGGAAAGTAGCTTCCTAATCTCACATCTCACTGATTATACGTGACATATGGGTGGATGTATGGTTGTAAAGAGTTTGCATGATTTTGTCCCTATGGGTTCTGAATGTCAGAACACCCTGTAGATCACATATACTCATCCAATATTGATGAGATCAGGGTAATTTCGAGGCAAGTTACGGCACTGAGTCAGCTTTTCTAGGTGTCAATGACTGGTTCATTCTGGTTCTTGATCTCTCAGCACCATTTGATACTGTCGCTCACAGTGTTCTTCTTCAGCGCCTTCGCCAATTCCTGCTGGGTCTAGGGAACTGTAGTCAGCTGATTTTTCTCGTGTTAATTAACTCAGGACTCAGTTTTTCACATCAGGAGGCGATATAAATCGCGAGCGGCAGAGGTGTTTTGCTGTGTTCTACAGGGATTAGTTCTTGACCCACTCCTGTTTTGGCTCTTTCTTCTTACCTTTGTTATTCTTTTGCATCGCTTTGGTATATCATTCCATTTCTATACTAATGAAATGAAATTTTCTGACTTCTTAGCTGGAGCAGACTCAGTAATCTTATATCTGCATATGATATTATTACTAAATAGCTCTCGGACAATTTTCTGCTACTCATCATGAAGAAACTGTTAGCATCACTGGTAAACCTATCGGATTTGGCTCCTGTAAAACTATTTCTCCTTTTCTTAACCTTGTTCACTCCCCGGTTGCCTTTTCTGATTGTTAGAAATCTGAGTGTTAACTTTGATAGTCCATTAATTAATTATATTTATCAATGCCCATGGAGCCAATGGGTACAAATCCTCTCTCTGCTCTCTCCGTAATCTCAACCGCATCCGCTCTTTCCAGAATCTCAGGTGCATCCGCTCCTTCCAGATTCTTAGTCGCATCCGCTATTTCCAAAATTGCAGGTGGAACTGCTCCTTCCAGAAACTCGGCTGCATCTGATCCTTCCAGAATCTTAGCCGCACCCACTCCTTCCAGAAACTCGGCTACATCCCCATATCTGCTCCTTCCATAATCTCAGTTGCATCCGCTCCTTACAGATTCTTAGTCGCATACGCTATTTCCAAAATCGCAGTTGCATCCAATCCTTCCTAGAATCTTGGCTGCATCCAATCCTTCCAGAATCTCAGCCGCACCCACTCCTTCCAGAAACTCGGCTACATCTCCATATCTGCTCCTTCCATAATCTCAGCTGCATCCGCTCCTTCAAAATCTTAGTCACATCCGCTATTTTCAAAATCACAGTTGCATCCCCTCCTTCCAGAATCTCGGCTGCATCCGATCCTTCCAGAATCTCAGCCGCACCCACTCCTTCCAGAAACTCGGCTACATCTCACTATATGCTCCTTCCATAATCTCGGCTGCATCCGCTCCTTCCAGATTCTTAGTCGCATCCGCTATTTCCAAAATCGCGGTTGCATCCACTCCTTCAAGAATCTCGGCTGCATCTGATCCTTCCAGAATCTCAGCCGCACCCACTCCTTCCAGAAACTCGGCTACATCCCCATATCTGCTCCTTCCATAATCTCGGCTGCATCCGATCCTTCCAAATTCTTAGTCGCACCCGCTATTTCCAAAATCGCAGTTGCATCCACTCCTTCCAGAATCTCGGCTGCATCCGTTCCTTCCAGATTATTAGTCGCATCCGCTATTTCTAAAATCGCAATTGCATCCGCTCCTTTTAGAATCTCGGCTGCATCCGATCGTTCCAGAATCTCAGCCGCACTCACTCCTTCCAGAAACTCGGCTACATCTCCATATCTGCTCCTTCCATAATCTCAGCTGCATCCGCTCCTTCCGTAATCTCAGCTGCATCTGCTCCTTCCAGATTCTTAGTCGCACCCGCTATTTCCAAAATCGCAGTTGCATCCGCTCCTTCCAGAATCTCCGCTGCATCCAATCCTTCCAGAATCTCAGCCGCACCCACTCCTTCAAAAATTTGGCTACATCTCCATATCTGCTCCTTCCATAATCTCGGCTGCATCCGCTCCTTCCAGATTCTTAGTCGCATCTGCTATTTCTAAAATCGCAGTTGCATCCCCTCCTTCCAGAATCTCGGCTGCATCTGATCCTTCCAAAATCTCAGCCGCACCCACTCCTCCCAGAAACTCGGCTACATCTCCATATCTGGTCCTTCCATAATCTCGGATGCATCCGCTCCTTCCAGATTCTTAGTCGCATCCGCTATTTCCAAAATCGTGGTTGCATCCGCTCCTTCCAGAATCTCGGCTGCATCTGATCCTTTCAGAATCTCAGCCGCACCCACTTCGTCCAGAATCTCGGCTACGTCCCCATATCTGCTCCTTTCATAATCTCGGCTGCATCCGCTCCTTCCAGATTCTTAGTCGCACCCGCAATTTCCAAAATTGCAGTTGCATCCACTTCTTTCAGAATCTCGGCTTCATCCGCTCCTTCCAGATTCTTAGTCGCATCCGCTATTTCCAAAATCGCGGTTGCATCCGCTTTTTCTAGAATCTCGGCTGCATCCGATCCTTCCAGAATCTCAGCCGCACCCACTCCTTCCAGAAACTCGGCTACATCTCCATATCTGCTCCTTCCATAATCTCAGCTGCATCCGCTCCTTCCAGATTCTTAGTCGCACCCGCTATCGCCAAAATCGCGGTTGCATCCGCTCCTTCCAGAATCTCGGCTGCATCCGATCCTTCTTGAATCTCAGCAGCATCCGCTCCTTCCAGAATCTCGGCTGCATCCGTTCCTTCCAGATTATTAGTCGCATCCGCTATTTCTAAAATCGCAATTGCATCCGCTCCTTTTAGAATCTTGGCTGCATCCAATCCTTCCAGAATCTCAGCCGCACCCACTCCTTCCAGAAACTCGGCTACATCTCCATATCTGCTCATTCCATAATCTCGACTGCATCCGCACGTTCCAGATCTTAGTCGCATCCGCTATTTCCAAAATCACAGGTGCATCCGCTCCTTCCAGAATCTCGGCTGCATCCGATCCTTCCAAAATCTCAGCCGCACCCACTCCTTCCAGAAACTCGGCTACATCTCCATATCTGCTCCTTCCATAATCTCGGCTGCATCCGCTCCTTCCAGATTCTTAGTCGCATCCGCTATTTCCAAAATCGTGGTTGCATCCGCTCCTTCCAGAATCTCGGCTGCATCTGATCCTTTCAGAATCTCAGCCGCACCCACTTCGTCCAGAATCTCGGCTACGTCCCCATATCTGCTCCTTTCATAATCTCGGCTGCATCCGCTCCTTCCAGATTCTTAGTCGCACCCGCAATTTCCAAAATTGCAGTTGCATCCACTTCTTTCAGAATCTCGGCTTCATCCGCTCCTTCCAGATTCTTAGTCGCATCCGCTATTTCCAAAATCGCGGTTGCATCCGCTTTTTCTAGAATCTCGGCTGCATCCGATCCTTCCAGAATCTCAGCCGCACCCACTCCTTCCAGAAACTCGGCTACATCTCCATATCTGCTCCTTCCATAATCTCAGCTGCATCCGCTCCTTCCAGATTCTTAGTCGCACCCGCTATCGCCAAAATCGCGGTTGCATCCGCTCCTTCCAGAATCTCGGCTGCATCCGATCCTTCTTGAATCTCAGCAGCATCCGCTCCTTCCAGAATCTCGGTTGCATCCGATCCTTCTAAAATATCAGCAGCATCCGCTCCTTCCAGAATCTTGGTTGCATCCGATCCTTCTAGAATCTCAGCAGCATCCGCTCCTTCCAGAATCTTGGTTGCATCCGATCCTTCTAGAATCTCAGCAGCATCTGCTCCTTCCAGAATCTCGGTTGAATCAGCTCCTTCCAGAATCTCAGCTGCATCCGATCCTTCTAAAATCTCAGCAGCATCCGCTCCTTCCAGAATCTCGGTTGCATCCGAACCTTCTAGAATCTCAGCAGCATCTGCTCCTTCCAGAATCTCGGCTGCATCCGATCCTTCTAGAATCTCAGCAGCATCCGCTCCCTCCAGAATCTCGGTTGCATTCGATCCTTCCAGAATCTCAGCCGCACCCACTCCTTCTAGAATCTCGGCTACATCCACTGCTTCTAGAATCTCGGCTGCATCCGATCCTTCCAGAATCTCAGCCGCACCCACTCCTTCCAGAAACTCGGCTACATCTCCATATTTGCTCCTTCCATAATCTCGGCTGCATCCGCTCCCTCCAGATTCTTAGTCGCATCCGCTATTTCCGAAATCGCGGTTGCATCCGCTGCTTCCAGAATTTCGGCTGCATCCAATCCTTCCAGAATCTCAGCCGCACCCACTCCTTCCAGAAACTCGGCTACATCTCCATATCTGCTTATTCCATAATCTCGACTGCATCCGCACGTTCCAGATCTTAGTCGCATCCGCTATTTCCAAAATCACAGGTGCATCCGCTCCTTCCAGAATCTCGGCTGCATCCGATCCTTCCAAAATCTCAGCCGCACCCACTCCTTCCAGAAACTCGGCTACATCTCCATATCTGCTCTTTCCATAATCTCGGCTGCATCCGCTCCTTCCAGATTCTTAGTCGCATCCGCTATTTCCAAAATCGCAGTTGCATCTGCTCCTTCCAGAATCTCGGCTGCATCTGATCCTTCCAGAATCTCAGCCGCAACCACTCCTTCCAGAAACTCGGCTACATCGCCATATCTGCTCCTTCCATAATCTTAACTGCTTCTGATCCTTCCAGATTCTTAGTCGCACCTGCTATTTCCAAAATCGCAGTTGCATCCGCTCCTTCCAGATTCTCGGCTGCATCCGTTCCTTCCAGATTATTAGTCGCATCCGCTATTTCTAAAATCGCAATTGCATCTGCTCCTTTTAGAATCTCGGCTGCATCCGATCCTTCCAGAATCTCAGCCGCAATCATGCCTTCCAGAAACTCAGCTACATCTCCATATCTGCTCCTTCCATAATCTCAGCTGCATCCGCTCCTTCCGTAATCTCAGCTGCATCCGCTTCTTCCAGATTCTTAGTCGCACCCGCTATTTCCTAAAATCGCAGTTGCATACGCTCCTCCCAGAATCTCCGCTGCATCCAATCCTTCCAGAATCTCAGCCGCACCCACTCCTTGAAAAATTTGGCTTCATCTCCATATCTGCTCCTTCCATAATCTCGGCTGCATCCGCTCCTTCCAGATTCTTAGTCGCATACGCTATTTCCAAAATCGCAGTTGCATCCAATCCTTCCTAGAATCTTGGCTGCATCCAATCCTTCCAGAATCTCAGCCGCACTTACTGCTTCCAGAAACTCGGCTACATCTCCATATCTGCTCCTTCCATAATCTCAGCTGCATCCGCTCCTTCCAAATCTTAGTCACATCCGCTATTTTCAAAATCACAGTTCCATCCCCTCCTTCCAGAATCTCGGCTGCATCCGATCCTTCCAGAATCTCAGCCGCACCCACTTCTTCCAGAAACTCGGCTACATCTCACTATATGCTCCTTCCATAATCTCGGCTGCATCCGCTCCTTCCAGATTCTTAGTCGCATCCGCTATTTCCAAAATCGCGGTTGCATCCACTCCTTCAAGAATCTCGGCTGCATCTGATCCTTCCAGAATCTCAGCCGCACCCACTCCTTCCAGAAACTCGGCTACATCCCCATATCTGCTCCTTCCATAATCTCGGCTGCATCCGATCTTTCCAAATTCTTAGTCGCACCCGCTATTTCCAAAATCGCAGTTGCATCCACTCCTTCCAGAATCTCGGCTGCATCCGTTCCTTCCAGATTATTAGTCGCATCCGCTATTTCTAAAATCGCAATTGCATCCGCTCCTTTTAGAATCTCGGCTGCATCCGATCGTTCCAGAATCTCAGCCGCACTCACTCCTTCCAGAAACTCGGCTACATCTCCATATCTGCTCCTTCCATAATCTCAGCTGCATCCGCTCCTTCCGTAATCTCAGCTGCATCTGCTCCTTCCAGATTCTTAGTCGCACCCGCTATTTCCAAAATCGCAGTTGCATCCGCTCCTTCCAGAATCTCCGCTGCATCCAATCCTTCCAGAATCTCAGCCGCACCCACTCCTTCAAAAATTTGGCTACATCTCCATATCTGCTCCTTCCATAATCTCGGCTGCATCCGCTCCTTCCAGATTCTTAGTCGCATCTGCTATTTCTAAAATCGCAGTTGCATCCCCTCCTTCCAGAATCTCGGCTGCATCTGATCCTTCCAAAATCTCCGCCGCACCCACTCCTCCCAGAAACTCGGCTACATCTCCATATCTGGTCCTTCCATAATCTCGGATGCATCCGCTCCTTCCAGATTCTTAGTCGCATCCGCTATTTCCAAAATCGTGGTTGCATCCGCTCCTTCCAGAATCTCGGCTGCATCTGATCCTTTCAGAATCTCAGCCGCACCCACTTCGTCCAGAATCTCGGCTACGTCCCCATATCTGCTCCTTTCATAATCTCGGCTGCATCCGCTCCTTCCAGATTCTTAGTCGCACCCGCAATTTCCAAAATTGCAGTTGCATCCACTTCTTTCAGAATCTCGGCTTCATCCGCTCCTTCCAGATTCTTAGTCGCATCCGCTATTTCCAAAATCGCGGTTGCATCCGCTTTTTCTAGAATCTCGGCTGCATCCGATCCTTCCAGAATCTCAGCCGCACCCACTCCTTCCAGAAACTCGGCTACATCTCCATATCTGCTCCTTCCATAATCTCAGCTGCATCCGCTCCTTCCAGATTCTTAGTCGCACCCGCTATCGCCAAAATCGCGGTTGCATCCGCTCCTTCCAGAATCTCGGCTGCATCCGATCCTTCTTGAATCTCAGCAGCATCCGCTCCTTCCAGAATCTCGGCTGCATCCGTTCCTTCCAGATTATTAGTCGCATCCGCTATTTCTAAAATCGCAATTGCATCCGCTCCTTTTAGAATCTTGGCTGCATCCAATCCTTCCAGAATCTCAGCCGCACCCACTCCTTCCAGAAACTCGGCTACATCTCCATATCTGCTCATTCCATAATCTCGACTGCATCCGCACGTTCCAGATCTTAGTCGCATCCGCTATTTCCAAAATCACAGGTGCATCCGCTCCTTCCAGAATCTCGGCTGCATCCGATCCTTCCAAAATCTCAGCCGCACCCACTCCTTCCAGAAACTCGGCTACATCTCCATATCTGCTCCTTCCATAATCTCGGCTGCATCCGCTCCTTCCAGATTCTTAGTCGCATCCGCTATTTCCAAAATCGTGGTTGCATCCGCTCCTTCCAGAATCTCGGCTGCATCTGATCCTTTCAGAATCTCAGCCGCACCCACTTCGTCCAGAATCTCGGCTACGTCCCCATATCTGCTCCTTTCATAATCTCGGCTGCATCCGCTCCTTCCAGATTCTTAGTCGCACCCGCAATTTCCAAAATTGCAGTTGCATCCACTTCTTTCAGAATCTCGGCTTCATCCGCTCCTTCCAGATTCTTAGTCGCATCCGCTATTTCCAAAATCGCGGTTGCATCCGCTTTTTCTAGAATCTCGGCTGCATCCGATCCTTCCAGAATCTCAGCTGCACCCACTCCTTCCAGAAACTCGGCTACATCTCCATATCTGCTCCTTCCATAATCTCAGCTGCATCCGCTCCTTCCAGATTCTTAGTCGCACCCGCTATCGCCAAAATCGCGGTTGCATCCGCTCCTTCCAGAATCTCGGCTGCATCCGATCCTTCTTGAATCTCAGCAGCATCCGCTCCTTCCAGAATCTCGGTTGCATCCGATCCTTCTAAAATATCAGCAGCATCCGCTCCTTCCAGAATCTTGGTTGCATCCGATCCTTCTAGAATCTCAGCAGCATCCGCTCCTTCCAGAATCTTGGTTGCATCCGATCCTTCTAGAATCTCAGCAGCATCTGCTCCTTCCAGAATCTCGGTTGAATCAGCTCCTTCCAGAATCTCAGCTGCATCCGATCCTTCTAAAATCTCAGCAGCATCCGCTCCTTCCAGAATCTCGGTTGCATCCGAACCTTCTAGAATCTCAGCAGCATCTGCTCCTTCCAGAATCTCGGCTGCATCCGATCCTTCTAGAATCTCAGCAGCATCCGCTCCCTCCAGAATCTCGGTTGCATTCGATCCTTCCAGAATCTCAGCCGCACCCACTCCTTCTAGAATCTCGGCTACATCCACTGCTTCTAGAATCTCGGCTGCATCCGATCCTTCCAGAATCTCAGCCGCACCCACTCCTTCCAGAAACTCGGCTACATCTCCATATTTGCTCCTTCCATAATCTCGGCTGCATCCGCTCCCTCCAGATTCTTAGTCGCATCCGCTATTTCCGAAATCGCGGTTGCATCCGCTGCTTCCAGAATTTCGGCTGCATCCAATCCTTCCAGAATCTCAGCCGCACCCACTCCTTCCAGAAACTCGGCTACATCTCCATATCTGCTTATTCCATAATCTCGACTGCATCCGCACGTTCCAGATCTTAGTCGCATCCGCTATTTCCAAAATCACAGGTGCATCCGCTCCTTCCAGAATCTCGGCTGCATCCGATCCTTCCAAAATCTCAGCCGCACCCACTCCTTCCAGAAACTCGGCTACATCTCCATATCTGCTCCTTCCATAATCTCGGCTGCATCCGCTCCTTCCAGATTCTTAGTCGCATCCGCTATTTCCAAAATCGCAGTTGCATCTGCTCCTTCCAGAATCTCGGCTGCATCTGATCCTTCCAGAATCTCAGCCGCAACCACTCCTTCCAGAAACTCGGCTACATCGCCATATCTGCTCCTTCCATAATCTTAACTGCTTCTGATCCTTCCAGATTCTTAGTCGCACCTGCTATTTCCAAAATCGCAGTTGCATCCGCTCCTTCCAGATTCTCGGCTGCATCCGTTCCTTCCAGATTATTAGTCGCATCCGCTATTTCTAAAATCGCAATTGCATCTGCTCCTTTTAGAATCTCGGCTGCATCCGATCCTTCCAGAATCTCAGCCGCAATCATGCCTTCCAGAAACTCAGCTACATCTCCATATCTGCTCCTTCCATAATCTCAGCTGCATCCGCTCCTTCCGTAATCTCAGCTGCATCCGCTTCTTCCAGATTCTTAGTCGCACCCGCTATTTCCTAAAATCGCAGTTGCATACGCTCCTCCCAGAATCTCCGCTGCATCCAATCCTTCCAGAATCTCAGCCGCACCCACTCCTTGAAAAATTTGGCTTCATCTCCATATCTGCTCCTTCCATAATCTCGGCTGCATCCGCTCCTTCCAGATTCTTAGTCGCATACGCTATTTCCAAAATCGCAGTTGCATCCAATCCTTCCTAGAATCTTGGCTGCATCCAATCCTTCCAGAATCTCAGCCGCACTTACTGCTTCCAGAAACTCGGCTACATCTCCATATCTGCTCCTTCCATAATCTCAGCTGCATCCGCTCCTTCCAAATCTTAGTCACATCCGCTATTTTCAAAATCACAGTTCCATCCCCTCCTTCCAGAATCTCGGCTGCATCCGATCCTTCCAGAATCTCAGCCGCACCCACTCCTTCCAGAAACTCGGCTACATCTCCATATATGGTCCTTCCATAATCTCGGCTGCATCCACTCCTTCCAGATTCTTAGTCGCATCCGCTATTTCCAAAATCGCAGTTGCATCCGCTCCTTCTAGAATCTCGGCTGCATTCGATCCTTCCAGAAACTCAGCCGCACCCACTCCTTGCAGAAACTCGGCTACATCCCCATATCTGCTCCTTACATAATCTCGGCTGCATCCGCTCTTTCCAGATTCTTAGTCGCATCCGCTATTTCTAAAATCGCAGTTGCATCCGCTCCTTCCAGAATCTCGGCTGCATCCGATCCTTCGAGAATCTCAGCCGCACCCACTCCTTCCAGAAACTGGGCTACAACCCCATATCTGCTCCTTCTAGAATCTCGGCTGCATCCGCTCCTTCTAGATTCTTAGTCGCATCTGCTATTTCCAAAATCGCGGTTGCATCCGCTTCTTCCAGAATCTCGGCTGCATCTGATCCTTCCAGAATCTAAGCCAGACCCACTGCTTCCAAAAACTCGGCTACATCTCCATATCTGCTCCTTCCATAATCTCGGCTGCATCCGCTTCTTCCAGATTCTTAGTCGCACCCGCTATTTCCAAAATCGAAGTTGCATCCGCTCCTTCCAGAATCTCGGCTGCATCCGATCCTTCCAGAATCTCAGCCGCACCCACTCCTTCCAGAATTCAGATACATCTCCATATCTGCTCCTTCCATAATCTCAGCTGCATCCGCTCCTTCCAGATTCTTAGTCGCATCCGCTATTTCCAAAATCGCGGTTGCATCCGCTCCTTACAAGTTCTCGGCTGCATCCGATCCTTCCAGAATCTCAGCCGCACCCACTTTTTCCAGAAACTCGGCTACATCCCCATATCTGCTCCTTTAATAATCTCGGCTGCATCCTCTCCTTCCAGATTCATAGTCACATCCGCTATTTCCAAAATCGCAGTTGCATCCACTTCTTCGAGAATCTCGGCTGCATCCGATCCTTCCAGAATCTCAGCCGCACCCACTCCTTCCAGAAACTCGGCTACATCTCCATATCTGCTCCTTCCATAATCTCAGCTGCATCCGCTTCTTCCAGATTCTTAGTCGCACCCGCTATCGCCAAAATCGCGGTTGCCTCCGTTCCTTCTAGAATCTCGGCTGCATCCGATCCTTCTTGAATTTCAGTAGCATCTGCTCCTTCTAGAATCACGGTTGCATCCGATCCTTCTAGAATCTCAGCAGCATCCGCTCCTTCCAGAATCTTGATGGCATCCGATCCTTCTAGAATCTCAGCAGCATCTGTTATTTCCAGAATCTCGTTTGCATCAGCTCCTTTCAGAATCTCGGCTGCATCCGATCCTTCTAGAATCTCAGCAGCATCCGCTCCTTCCAGAATCTTGGCTGCATCCAATCCTTCTAGAATCTCAGCAGCATCCGCTCCTTCTAGAATCTCGGTTGCATTCGATCGTTCTAGAATCTCAGCAACATTCGCTCCTTCCAGAATTTCGTCTGCATCCGATCATTCTAAAATCTCAGCAGCATCCGCTCCTTGCAGAATCTCGGTTGCATCCGATCCTTTAGGAATCTCAGCTGCACTCACCTTTTTACAGAATCTCGGCTGAATCCGATCCTTCCAGAATCTCAGCCGCACCCACTCCTTCCAAAAACTCGGCTACATCTCCATATCTGCTCCTTCCAGAATCTCGGCTGCATCCGCTCCTTACAGATTCTTAGTCGCATCCGCTATTTCCAAAATCGCGGTTGTATCCGATCTTTACAGAATCTCGGCTGCATCTGATCCTTCCAGAATCTCAGTCGCACCCACTCCTTCCAGAAACTCGGCTACATCCCCATATCTGCTCCTCCCATAATCTCAGGTGCATCCGCTCCTTCCAGATTCTTAGTCGCATCCGCTATTTGCAAAATCGCAGTTGCATCCACTCCTTCCAGAATCCTGGCTGCATCCGATCCTTCCAGAATCTCAGCCGCACCCACTCCTTCCAGAAACTCGGCTACATCCCCATATCTGCTCCTCCCATAATCTCAGCTGCATCCGCTCCTTCCAGATTCTTAGTCGCATCCGCTATTTCCAAAATCGCGGTTGCATCCGCTCCTTCTTGAATCTTGGCTGCATCTGATCCTTCCAGGATCTCAGCCGCACCTACTCCTTCCAGAAACTCGGCTACATCCCCATATCTGCTCCTTCCATAATCTCGGCTGCATCCGCTCCTTCCAGATTCTTAGTCGCATCCGCTATTTCCAAAATTGCGGTTGCATCCCCTCCTTCCAGAATCTCGGCTGCATTTGAACCTTCCAGAATCTTAGTCGCACCCTCTTCTTCCAGAATCTCGGCTACATCCCCATATCTGCTCCTTCAATAATCTCGGCTGCATCCTCTCCTTCCAAATTCATAGTCGCATCCGCTATTTCCAAAATCGCGGTTGCATCCGCTCCTTCCTGAATCTTGGCTGCATCTGATCCTGCCAGGATCTCAGCCGCACTCACTCCTTCCAGAAACTCGGCTACATCCCCATATCTGCTCCTTCCATAATCTCGGCTGCATCCGCTCCTTCCAGATTCTTAGTCGCATCCGCTATTTCCAAAATTGCGGTTGCATCCCCTCCTTCCAGAATCTCGGCTGCATTTGATCCTTCCAGAATCTTAGTCGCATCTCTTCTTCCAGAATCTCGGCTGCATCCTCTCCTTCCAAATTCATAGTCGCATCCGCTATTTCCAAAATCGCTCTTGCATCCGCTTCTTCTAGAATCTCGGTTGCATCCGCTCCTTCCTGAATCCTGGCTGCATCCGATCCTTCCAGATTCTTAGTCGCACCCGCTATCGCCAAAATCGCGGTTGCCTCCGTTCCTTCCAGAATCTCGGCTGCATCCGATCCTTCTTGAATCTCAGCAGCATCCGCTCCTTTCAGAATCACGGTTGCATCCGATCCTTCTAGAATCTCAGCAGCATCCGCTCCTTCCAGAATCTCGGTTGCATCCGATCCATCTAGAATCTCAGCAGCATCCGCTCCTTCCAGAATCTCGGTTGCATCAGCTCCTTCCAGAATCTCGGCTGCATCCGATCCTTCTAGAATCTCAGCAGCATCCGCTCCTTCCAGAATCTCGGCTGCATCCTATCCTTCTAGAATCTCAGCAGCATCCGCTCCTTCCAGAATCTCGGTTGCATCCGATCGTTCTAGAATCTCAGCAACATTCGCTCCTTCCAGAATTTCGTCTGCATCCGATCCTTCTAAAATCTCAGCAGCATCCGCTCCTTGCAGAATCTCGGTTGCATCCGATCCTTTCAGAATCTTAGCTGCACTCACTTTTTTACAGAATCTCGGCTGCATCTGATCCTTCCAGGATCTCAGCCGCACCCACTCCTTTCAGAAACTCGGCTACATCCCCATATCTGCTCCTTCCATAATCTCGGCTGCATCCGCTCCTTCCAGATTCTTAGTCGCATCCGCTATTTCCAAAATTGCGGTTGCATCCCCTCCTTCCAGAATCTCGGCTGCATTTGATCCTTCCAGAATCTTAGTCGCACCCTCTTCTTCCAGAATCTCGGCTACATCCCCATATCTGCTCCTTCAATAATTTCGGCTGCATCCTCTCCTTCCAAATTCATAGTCGCATCCGCTATTTCCAAAATCGCTTTTGCATCCGCTTCTTCTAGAATCTTGGCTGCATTCGATCCTTCCAGAATCTCAGCCGCACCCACTCCTTCCAGAAACTCGGCTACATCTCCATATCTGCTCTTTCCATAATCTCAGCTGCATCCGCTCCTTCGAGATTCTTAGTCGCACCCGCTATCGCCAAAATCGCGGTTGCCTCCGTTCCTTCCAGAATCTCGGCTGCATCCGATCCTTCTTGATTCTCAGCAGCATCCCCTCCTTTCAGAATCACGGTTGCATCCGATACTTCTAGAATCTCAGCAGCATCCGCTCCTTCCAGAATCTCGGTTGCATCCGATCCTTCTAGAATCTCAGCAGCATCCGCTCCTTCCAGAATCTCGGTTGCATCAGCTCCTTCCAGAATCTCGGCTGCATCCGATCCTTTTAGAATCTCAGCAGCATCCGCTCCTTCCAGAATCTCGGCTGCATCCAATCCTTCTAGAATCTCAGCAGCATCCGCTCCTTCCAGAATCTCGGTTGCATCCGATCGTTCTAGAATCTCAGCAACATTCGCTCCTTCCAGAATTTCGTCTGCATCCGATCCTTCTAAAATCTCAGCAGCATCCGCTCCTTGCAGAATCTCGGTTGCATCCGATCCTTTCAGAATCTCAGCTGCACTCACTTTTTTACAGAATCTCGGCTGCATCCGATCCTTCCAGAATCTCAGCCGCACCCACTCCTTCCAAAAACTCGGCTACATCTCTATATCTGCTTCTTCCAGAATCTCGGCTGCATCCGCTCCTTACAGATTCTTAGGTCGCATCCTCTATTTCCAAAATCGCGGTTGTATCCGCTCTTTACAGAATCTCGGCTGCATCTGATTCTTCCAGAATCTCAGTCGCACCCACTCCTTCCAGAAACTTGGCTACATCCCCATATCTGCTCCTCCCATAATCTCGGCTGCATCCGCTCCTTCCAGATACTTAGTCGCATCCGCTATTTGCAAAATCGCAGTTGCATCCGCTCCTTCCAGAATCTTGGCTGCATCCAATCCTTCCAGAATCTCAGCCGCACCCACTCCTTCCAGAAACTCGGCTACATCCCCATATCTGCTCCTCCCATAATCTCGGCTGCATCCGCTCCTTCCAGATTCTTAGTCGCATCCGCTATTTCCAAAATCGCGGTTGCATCCGCTCCTTCCTGAATCGTGGCTGCATCTGATCCTGACAGGATCTCAGCCGCACCCACTCCTTCCAGAAACTCGGCTACATCCCCATATCTGCTCCTTCCATAATCTCGGCTGCATCCGCTCATTCCAGATTCTTAGTCGCATCCGCTATTTCCAAAATTGCGGTTGCATCCCCTCCTTCCAGAATCTCGGCTGCATTTGATCCTTCCAGAATCTTAGTCGCACCCTCTTCTTCCAGAATCTCGGCTACATCCCCATATCTGCTTCTTCAATAATCTCGGCTGCATCCTCTCCTTCCAAATTCATAGTCGCATCCGCTATTTCCAAAATCGCAGTTGCATCCGCTTCTTCTAGAATCTCGGCTGCATCCGATCCTTCCAGAATCTCAGCCGCACCCACTCCTTCCAGAAACTCGGCTACATCTCCATATCTGCTCTTTCCATAATCTCATCTGCATCCGCTCCTTCCAGATTCTTAGTCGCATCCGCTATTTCCAAAATTGCGGTTGCATCCCCTCCTTCCAGAATCTCGGCTGCATTTGATCCTTCCAGAATCTTAGTCGCACCCTCTTCTTCCAGAATCTCGGCTACATCCCCATATCTGCTCCTTCAATAATCTCGGCTGCATCCTTTCCTTCCAAATTCATAGTCGCATCCGCTATTTCCAAAATCGCTCTTGCATTCGCTTCTTCTAGAATCTCGGCTGCATCCGATCCTTCCAGAATCTCAGCCTCACCCACTCCTTCCAGAAACTCGGCTACATCTCCATATCTGCTCTTTCCATAATCTCAGCTGCATCCGCTCCTTCCAGATTCTTAGTCGCACCCGCTATCGCCAAAATCGCGGTTGCCTCCGTTCCTTCTAGAATCTCGGCTGCATCCGATCCTTCTTGAATCTCAGCAGCATCCGCTCCTTTCAGAATCACGGTTGCATCCGATCCTTCTAGAATCTCAGCAGCATCCGCTCCTTTCAGAATCTCGGTTGCATCAGCTACTTCCAGAATCTCGGCTGCATCCGATCCTTCTAGAATCTCAGCAGCATCTGCTCCTTCCAGAATCTCGGCTGCATCCAATCCTTCTAGAATCTCAGCAGCATCCGCTCCTTCCAAAATCTCGGTTGCATCCGATCGTTCTAGAATCTCAGCAACATTCGCTCCTTCCAGAATTTCGTCTGCATCCGATCCTTCTAAAATCTCAGCAGCATCCGCTCCTTGCAGAATCTCGGTTGCATCCGATCCTTTCAGAATCTCAGCTGCACTCACTTTTTTACAGAATCTCGGCTGCATCCGATCCTTCCAGAATCTCAGCCGCACCCACTCCTTCCAAAAACTCGGCTACATCTCCATATCTGCTTCTTCCAGGATCTCGGCTGCATATGCTCCTTACAGATTCTTAGTCGCATCCACTATTTCCAAAATCGCGGTTGCATCCGCTCCTTCCTGAATCTTGGCTGCATCTGATCCTTCCAGGATCTCAGCCGCACCCACTCCTTCCAGAAACTCGGCTACATCCCCATATCTGCTCCTTCTATAATCTCGTCTGCATCCGCTCCTTCCAGATTCTTAGTCGCATCCGCTATTTCCAAAATTGCGGTTGCATCCCCTCCTTCCAGAATCTCGGCTGCATTTGATCCTTCCAGAATCTTAGTTGCACCCTCTTCTTCCAGAATCTCGGCTACATCCCCATATCTGCTCCTTCAATAATCTCGGCTGCATCCTCTCCTTTCAAATTCATAGTCGCATCCGCTATTTCCAAAATCGCTCTTGCATCCGCTTCTTCAAGAATCTCGGCTGCATCCGATCCTTCCAGAATCTCAGCCGCACCCACTCCTTCCAGAAACTCGGCTACATCTCCATATCTGCTCTTTCCATAATCTCAGCTGCATCCGCTCCTTCCAGATTCTTAGTCGCACCCGCTATCGCCAAAATCGCGGTTGCCTCCGTTCCTTCCAGAATCTCGGCTGCATCCGATCCTTCTTGAATCTCAGCAGCATCCGCTCCTTTCAGAATCACGGTTGCATCCGATCCTTCTAGAATCTCAGCAGCATCCGCTCCTTCCAGAATCTCGGTTGCATCCGATCCTTCTAGAATCTCAGCAGCATCCGCTCCTTCCAGAATCTCGGTTGCATCAGCTCCTTCCAGAATCTTGGCTGCATCCGATCCTTCTAGAATCTCAGCAGCATCCGCTCCTTCCAGAATCTCGGCTGCATCCAATCCTTCTAGAATCTCAGCAGCATCCGCTCCTTCCAGAATCTCGGTTGCATCCGATCGTTCTAGAATCTCAGCAACATTCGCTCCTTCCAGAATTTCGGCTGCATCCAATCCTTCTAAAATCTCAGCAGCATCCGCTCCTTGCTGGATCTCGGTTGCATCCGATCCTTCCAGAATCTCAGCTGCACTCACTTTTTTACAGAATCTCGGCTGCATCCGATCCTTCCAGAATCTCAGCCGCACCCACTCCTTCCAAAAACTCGGCTACATCTCCATATCTGCTCCTTCCAGAATCTCGGCTGCATCCGCTCCTTACAGATTCTTAGTCGCATCCGCTATTTTCAAAATCGCGGTTGTATCCGCTCTTTCCAGAATCTCGGCTGCATCTGATCCTTCCAGAATCTCAGTCGCACTCACTCCTTCCAGAAACTCGGCTACATCCCCATATCTGCTCCTCCCATAATCTCGGCTGCATCCGCTCCTTCCAGATTCTTAGTCGCATCCGCTATTTGCGAAATCGCAGTTGCATCCGCTCCTTCCAGAATCTTGGCTGCATCCGATCCTTCCAGAATCTCAGCCGCACCCACTCCTTCCAGAAACTCGGCTACATCCCCATATCTGCTCCTCCCATAATCTCGGCTGCATCCGCTCCTTCCAGATTCTTAGTCGCATCCGCTATTTCCAAAATCGCGGTTGCGTCCGCTCCTTCCTGAATCTTGGCTGCATCTGATCCTTCCAGGATCTCAGCCGCACCCACTTCTTCTAGAAACTCGGCTACATCCCCATATCTGCTCCTTCCATAATCTCCGCTGCATCCGCTCCTTCCAGATTCTTAGTCGCATCTGCTATTTCCAAAATTGCGGTTGCATCCCCTCCTTCCAGAATCTCGGCTGCATTTGATCCTTCCAGAATCTTAGTCGCACCCTCTTCTTCCAGAATCTCGGCTACATCCCCATATCTGCTTCTTCAATAATCTCGGCTGCATCCTCTCCTTCCAAATTCATAGTCGCATCCGCTATTTCCAAAATCGCAGTTGCATCCGCTTCTTCTAGAATCTCGGCTGCATCTGATCCTTCCAGAATCTCAGCCGCACCCACACCTTCCAGAAACTCGGCTACATCTCCATATCTGCTCTTTCCCTAATCTTAGCTGCATCCGCTCCTTCCAGATTCTTAGTCACACCCGCTATCGCCAAAATCGCGGTTGCCTCCGTTCCTTCCAGAATCTCGGCTGCATCCGATCCTTCTTGAATCTCAGCAGCAGCCGCTCCTTTTAGAATCACGGTTGCATCCGATCCTTCTAGAATCTCAGCAGCATCCGCTCCTTCCAGAATCTCGGTTGCATCCGATCCTTCTAGAATCTCAGCAGCATCCGCTCCTTCCAGAATCTCGGTTGCATCAGCTCCTTCCAGAATCTCGGCTGCATCCGATCCTTCTAGAATCTCAGCAGCATCCGCTCCTTCCAGAATCTCGGCTGCATCCAATCCTTCTAGAATCTCAGCAGCATCCGCTCCTTCCAGAATCTCGGTTGCATCCGATCGTTCTAGAATCTCAGCAACATTCGCTCCTTCCAGAATTTCGGCTGCATCCGATCCTTCTAAAATCTCAGCAGCATCCGCTCCTTGCTGGATCTCGGTTGCATCCGATCCTTCCAGAATCTCAGCTGCACTCACTTTTTTACAGAATCTCGGCTGCATCCGATCCTTCCAGAATCTCAGCCACACCCACTCCTTCCAAAAACTCGGCTACATCTTCATATCTGCTCCTTCCAGAATCTCGGCTGCATCCGCTCCTTACAGATTCTTAGTCGCATCCGCTATTTCCAAAATTGCGGTTCTATCCGCTCTTTCCAGAATCTCGGCTGCATCTGATCCTTCCAGAATCTTAGTCGCACCCACTCCTTCCAGAAACTCGGCTACATCCCCATATCTGCTCCTCCCATAATCTCGGCTGCATCCGCTCCTTCCAGATTCTTAGTCGCATCCGCTATTTCCAAAATCGCAGTTGCATCCGCTCCTTATAGAATCTTGGCTGCATCCGATCCTTCCAAAATCTCAGCCGCACCCACTCCTTCCAGAAACTCGGCTACATCTCCATATCTGCTCCTCCCATAATCTCGGCTGCATCCGCTCCTTCCAGATTCTTAGTCGCATCCGCTATTGCCAAAATCGCGGTTGCATCCGCTCCTTCCAGAATCTTGGCTGCATCCGCTCCTTCCAGAATCTCAGCCGCACCCACTCCTTCCAGAAACTCGGCTACATCCCCATATCTGCTCCTTCCATAATCTCGGCTGCATCCGCTCCTTCCAGATTCTTAGTCGCATCCGCTATTTCCAAAATTGCGGTTGCATTCGCTCCTTCCAGAATCTCGGCTGCATCTGATCCTTCCAGAATCTTAGCCACATCCGCTCTTTCCAGAATCTCAGCCGTATCCCCCTTCCCTTGCACCGACTGCCGTTTCGATCCAGATTCACTTCTTACAACGATCTTAACCACCACAAATCCCTACCTTTTTGTAAGTGGTAGTCGTCTTTATTGTACGGGATGATAATATTTTTCTCTAAATTTGCTACTAGCATGTGGAATGATCTGCCTTCTGAAATGTGTTCACCCCCATCCCTCTGTGCCTTCAAGCCTGCCATGAAGACTCCCCTCTTGTCTCGAGCCTTTCCTTAGTCTGTAAAGAGGCGCTTTGTGAAGACATTTGGCCTTGAAGAGCACCTTACAAAAGGGCTTATTATTAGTATAGGGAATCCATGAGTGTATGAAGCATCGATGTGTTATGACTGTATATAGCAGAATAATTGGAGTGGAAAGTTAATAACCCCTTACAACTCATACTTTTCACACACATGAATTCATCGATTACAGTTCACATGCGGCTGGATGGAGAGGGGGGAAGGGGAGAATAGTACATACATGGAAGTATAAAAGGCTACGTATATTTCTGTGAGTAGTGTAAGCATGGAAGTATAAAAGAGTACGTGTATCGCTGTGAGTAGTGTAATAGTTGGAGTGGGACGTGGCCTTCTAACTATTCTCAAACATACCGTTACAAACACGCGAGCCGCTCTTATTTCCGTCTCTGAGCAAACACAACACGAGGATAAAATTGGAGCCGAAACGACCTTTAATAGGAGCAAAAGCTCCTCTAGATTGGACGAGATACGAATGGGGCCAATTCGCGATCTCATTAAAATGAGATCGATTTTTACAGAGGAAAATTTTAATAGTTTTTAACTTAAGGTTTTTTTAATTATTTCTTCATGTAGTAAAAACTATTTTTTTTGTAATGATTTGCCATTTTTCGGGTCTTTGGGGGTGATTTACAAAGGTAATTATTGATGATCAAAGGAGTTATTAAGAGTAATATTACTACTATTAATTATATGTCCTTAGTTTTAGTATCATCCATTTCAACCATATGTAGATGCATGGGTCAAGCCATTGCCCCTAATTAGGAAAGGTTATTATTGCCTTTCGGTCTTTCGAACCCGGTACTTTTATGCAAGCTCTCCCTAAACTCCCACACACTCATCACATTCTTGTCTATCCCATTAAAACACTCAAATTAATTAATAATAATGTCTGTACAATTATAGTTATAGTAATGATACTAATTATAATAATTACTATAATTATTATTATTAATAATGATAATTATTATTATAATTAATAATAATAATAATTATTATTATTCTGATGATAGAAGTTGTTGGAAGGGGGTGGGAAATGTCATAGAAAACGGAAGCCTATTTAATTTCAAGGGGGTAATAATAAATCCCGATTTATTTTCTAAAAGGAAAATATTCCGTCGCTGAGAATGGATCTAAAAATAAATAGGTAATTATCAAAGAAGTAAAGAAAGCAACGTACATACGCACATGAGTGTGCATGTAGAATGACGTATGAAAGAGAGAAAGTGAGGGATTTGGTTTCTTAGAGGGGTAAAGGGGGGGGGGGCAGTAACAAGATGAAAAAAAGATGGATTTAATCGCGGCTTAAAAGTACCACAGGTGATTCATGTTTTAGGGTTACGCTGCCTACCAATGCATGAGGATATCTACTTGGGAAAATGCCAGGAGAGTTGCGCCCCGTGATCATTAGTGCCCTCTTTTGGCTAATCCATCTATGCAACTTCTAAATATTTCCATTTTTTCACTTTGGCTGTTTTTCTCCTTGATCAGCCATTGAGAAAGAAAAGGGATCTGACTAACGAGGGCAGTCCCATTAGAGAAGGGGAAGGGAAAACAGCTAAAGAAAAGATGGAACAAATATCTTGAAAAAAAGAGACACTCCAATGGCACACCCTATTAACTCGGAATCCTGGAGCCGATAGGGCAATTTTGACCTGCTACGAAGTTCGTAATTGGAAGCAGGGGTAATCAGAAGTAAGACTGTGCTTAAGTATCCATTAGGAAACATAGCTGTTTAAAGGTAGGGGCAAAAAGTTGGTTCATATTTAAAAGATAGCCCTTCAAAGATTAGAGCAGAGAACAAGTTAGTAATTAGGAAGGCACGGACTCGAAAATGCGAACAGGAAAAGACCGTAATTTGGAAGTACGGTACTCAAAAAGTGCGATCACGGTATGAACGTACTTAAATGAGCAGGTTTTAAAAAGTACGAACAGGAAAAGACATACTTGGGAACGCAAGTACTCGGAAGAACAAACAGGATAATATCGTAGTTTGGAAGAAAGGTTCTCGAAAGTATGAGTGACGAGGTCGAATCTGACTTGAAGCGCAATATCAACGATGCCAAATCTAATATAAGGCGCAATAGCAACAAGGCCGAATCTGATTTAAGGCGCAATAGCAACGTGGTCAAATATTTTATTTAAAGCGCAATAACAACAAAGCAAAATATGATTTAAGGCGCAATAGCAACTCGGACGAATCTGATTTAAAGCGCAAATGCAACGAAGCCGAATCTGATTTAAAGGGCAATAGCAACGAGGCTGAAAATGATTCAAGGCGCAGAAGCAACGAGTCCGAATCTGATTTAAGACGCAGAACTAACGAGTCCGAATCTGATTTAAGACGCAGAACTAACGAGTCCGAATCTGATTTAAGACGCAGAACTAACGAGTCTGAATGTGATTTAAGGTGGCATAAAACAAAGCAGAATATTTGATTTTAAGCGCAATAGCAACGAGGGCGAATCTGATTAAAAGCTCAAAAGCAACGAAGCCAAATCTGATTTAAGGCGCAAAAGCAAAGGGGTCGAATCTGATTTAAAGCAGCAACAACAACGAGCAGAATCTGATTTAAGGCAGAATAGCAACGAGGCCGAATTTGATTTAAGGCGCAATAGCAACCAGACCAAATCTAGTTTAAGGAGCAAAAGCAACAAGGACTAATCTTATTTAAGGCGCAATGGCAACGAAGCCGAATATGATTTAAGGCAGCATAAAACAAGGCAAAATATTTTATTTAAAGCGCAATAGCAACGAAGCAAAATTTGATTTAAGGCGCAATAGCAACGAGGGCGAATCTAATTAAAAGCGCAAAAGCAACGAAGCCAAATCTGATTTAAGGCGCAAAAGCAAAGAGGTCGAATCTGATTTAAATCAGCAACAACAACGAGCAGAATCTGATTTAAGGCAGAATAGCAACGAAGACGAATTTGATTTTATGCGCAATCGCAACGAGGCTGAATCTGATATAAGTCACAAAAGAAAGAAGGACGAAACTGATTTAAGCGCAATTACATCAAGGTCGAATCTGATTTAAGGCACAGAAGCAACGAGGCCGAATGTGGTTCAGGGGGAAAAGGCAACGAGGCAGAATCGGATCTAAGGCACAAAAGCAACGAGGCCGAATCTGATTTAAGGCGCAAAAGCATCGAGCCCGAATCTGATTTAATGTAGAATAGCAAAGAGGCCAAATCTAATTTAAGGCGCAAAAGCAACGAGACCGAATCTGATTTAAGGCCAAATACCAAAGACACGGAATCTGATTCAAGGCACAAAAGCAACAAGACCGAATATGATTTCAAACAAAAAAGTAAGGTGGCCGACTCTGATTTAAGGCGCAATAGGATCGAGGCCGAATCTGATTTATAGGGCAAAAGAAAGAAGCCAAATCTGACTCGAGGCGCACAACCAAAGAGGTCGAATATGATTTAATGCGCAATAGCAAAGAGGCCGAATCTTATTTAAGGCGGAAAAGCCAGGAGGATGAATCTGATTTAAAGCGCAATAGCAAGAAGCCGAATCATATTTAAGGCACAAAAGCAACGAGGCCAAATATGATTTATGGCGCAAAAGCATTGAGGGCGAATCTGATTTATGACTCAAAAGCAACAAGCCTTAAACTGAATCAAGGCGCAAAACTAGCGAGGGCGAATATGATTTATGGCGCAAAAGCAACGAGGCCGAATTTAATTTAAGGCGCTATAGAAACGAGGCCTAATAGGATTTAAGGCGCAAAGGCAACGAGGGCGAATCTGATTTATGACGCAATATCAACGAGCTCGAATCTGACTTAAGGCGTAATAGCAAGAAGACCGAATCTGATTGAAGGGGCACAATTACGAGGCCGAATCTAATTTGAGGCGCAAAAGCATCGATGCCCAATCTGATTTAATGCGCAATAGCAACGAGGCCGAATCTGATTTAGGGCACAATGGCAACAAGGCCAAATATGATTTATAGCGCAAAAGCAACGAGGCTGAATCTGATTTAAGGCGCAATAGCAACGAGGACGAATCTGATTTAAAGCGCAATAGCAACGAGGCAGAATATTTGATTTAAAGCGCAAAATCTGATTTAAGGCGCAATAGCAACGAGGGCGAATCTGATTTAAAGCTAAGAACAACGAAGCCGAATCTGGTTTAAGGGGAAATAGCAACGAGGTTGAATCTAAATTCAGGCGCAAGAGCAACGAAGCAGAATATTATTTAGAGCGCAAAAGCAACGAGGCCAAATCTAATTTAATCGTCAAGGGCAACGAGGTAGAATCTGATTAAAAACGAAAAAGCAACGAGGCCTGAGTATGATTTATAGCACAAAAGCAACGAGTCAAAATTTTACTTAATGCGCAGTAGCAACGAGTCCGAATATTTGACTTTCAGCGCAATAGCAACTTGGTCAAATTTTATTTAAGGCGCAATAGCAATTAGACGAAATCTGATTTAAGGCGCAAAAGCAACGAGGACTAATCTGACTTAAGGCGCAATAACAACAAAGCCGAATCTGATATAAGTCACAAAAGCAACGAGGCCAGATCTGATTTTAAGGGGCAATAGCAAAGAAGCTGAATCTGATATAAGGCGACAAACCAAAGAGGGAAAATCTGATTTAAGGCGCAATAGTAATGAGGCAAAATCTGATATAAGACGCAAAAGCAACGATGGGTAATTTGATTTAAGGTGCAATAGCAATGAGGCCGAATCTGATTTAAGGCACAATAGAAACGGGGCCGAATCTCATTTAAAGCACACTAGAAACGGGGCCGAATTTGATTTATGCGCAATAGCAACGAGGGCGAATCCTATATAAGGCGCAAAAGAAAGAAGGGCGACACTGATTTAAACGTAATTGCAACGGAGCAGAATCTGATTTAAGGCGGCACAAAAGCAACAAGGCCGAATATGGTTCAAGGCTCAATAGCAACGAGGTCGAATGTGGTTCAAGGCGCAATAGCAACGAGGCCGGATGTTATTTATGGCGTAAAAGCAACGAGGCCGAATCTGATATAAGGGGCAGAAGCAATAAGGCTGAATCTGACTTAAGATGCAATACCAACAAGGCCGAATCTGATTTAATGCGCTAAAGCGACGGGGCCGATTCTGATTAAAGGCGCAGGAGAGACGAGGCCGAATCTAATTTAAGACACAAAAGCAAAGATGCCGAATCTGATTTAAGGCGCAAAAGCATCGAGGCCGAATTTGATTTAAAGCGCAATAGCAACGAGGCCTAATCTTTTAAGAGCGCAATAGCAATGAGGTCGAATCTTATTTCAGGCGCAATAACAACGAGGCCTAATCGTTTTTAAAGCGCAATAGCAACAAGGCCGAATCTGATTTAAGGCTTAATGGCAACAAGACCAAATCTGATTTAAGACGGAATAGCAACATGCACGAATCTGATCGAATAAGCATTAGAAACGGTGCCGAATTTTATTTAATGCGTAATAGCAACGAGGCTGAATCTTATTTAACGCGCAAAAGCAAGGTTGCTGAATCTAATTTAAAGCGCAATAGCAACGAGCCCGAATTTGATTTTAGGCGCAAAAGTAACGAGCCTGAATCTGGTTTAAGGCGCAAAATCAACGAGCACAAATCTGATTTAAAGCGCAAAAGCAACGCGGTGGAATCTGATTTAAGGCGCAAAAGCAACGAGCCCGAATCTGATTTTAGGCACATAAGCAACAAGGCCCAATATGGTTCACGGCGCAATAGCAACGAGGCCGGAAGTGATTTATGGTTCAAAAGCAACGAGGCCGAATCTGATATAAGGCGCAGAAGCAACGAGGTCAATTCTGATTAAAGGCGCAAAAGCAACGAGGTCGATTCTGATTAAAGGCGCAGGAGCAACGAGGCGGAATCTGATTTAAGGCGCAAAATCAACGACACCGAATCTGATTTAAGGCGCAAAAGCAACGAGCCCGAATCTGATTTTAGGCACATAAGCAACAAGACCCAATATGGTTCAAGGCGCAATAGCAAAGAGGCCGGAAGTGATTTATGGTTCAAAAGCAACGAGGCCGAATCTGATATAAGGCGCAGAAGCAACGAGGTCGATTCTGATTAAAGGCGCAAAAGCAATGAGGTCGATTCTGATTAAAGGCGCAGGAGCAACGAGGCCGAATCTGATTTAAGGCGCAAAAAGCAACGATGCCGGATCTGATTTAAGGGGCAAAAACATCGAGGCCTAATCTGATTTAATGCGCAATAGCAACGAGGCCTAATATTTTTTAAATGGCAATAGCAACGAGGCCGAATCTTATTTGAGGGGCAATAACAACGAGGCCAAATCTGAATTAAGGCTCAATGACAACAAGGCCGAATCGGATTCAAGGCGCAATAACAACAAGGTCGAATCTGATTGAAAGCGCAATAGCAGAAGGGTCAAATCTGGTTTGAGGCGAAATAGCAACAGGACCGAATCTCATCGAATGCGCAATAGAAACAGGGCCGAATTTTATTTAATGCGCAATAGCAACGAGGGCGAAATTTATTTAACGCGCAAAACCAAGGATGCCGAATCTGATTTGAAGCACAATAGCAACGAGGCTGAATCTGGTTTAAGGCACAAAAACAACGAGGCCGAATGTGGTTTGAGGTGCAATAGCTCCTAGGCCGAATCTGATTTAAGGCGAAAAAGCAATGGGGCGGAATCTGATTTGAAACGCAAAAGCAACGAGGCCGAATATGATTTAAGGCGCAAAAGTATTGATGGCATATCTGTTTTATGGCGCAAAAGCAACGAAGCCAAAT
The DNA here is from genome assembly GCA_963969495.1 of Ceratothoa steindachneri. NCBI lineage: Eukaryota > Metazoa > Arthropoda > Malacostraca > Isopoda > Cymothoidae > Ceratothoa > Ceratothoa steindachneri. The sequence continues at coordinate 108,792,695 of OZ018323.1, read as the reverse complement.
CTGAATCAAGGAACAAAAGCAGCAAGGCCGAATATAATATATGGCGCAAAAGCAACGAGGTGGAATCTAATTTAAGGCGTAATAGCAACAAGGCATAATAGGAATTAAGGCGTAAAAGCAACGAAGCAGAATCTAATTTAATTCGTAAAAGCAACCAGCCGGAATTTGATTCAATACGCAATAACACGACGCAGAATCTGATTTTAGGCGCAAAAGCAACGAGGCAAAATCTGATTTAGGCCGCAATAGCAACGACGCCACATTTGATTTAAGGCGCAAAAGCAACGAGCCCGAATCTGATTTAAAGTGCAAAAGCAACGAGCACGAATCTCATTTTATGCACAAAACCAACGACGCCGAATCTGATTTAAGGCGAAAAAGCAAAGCGGTGGAATCTGATTTAGGCCGCAATATCAACGAGGCTGAATTTGATTTAAGGTGCAAAGGTAACGAGCACAAATCTGATTTAAGGCGCAAAAGCTACGAGCCCGAATCTGATTTTAGGCGTAAAAGCAACGAGCCCGAATCTGATTTTAGGCGCAAAAGCAATGAGCCCGAATTTGATTTTAGGCAAAAGAGAAACGAGCCCGAATTTGATTTTCAGCGTAAAAGCAACGAGCCCGAATCTGATTTTATGCGCAAAAGTAACGAGCCCGAATCTGATTTAAGGCGCAAAAGCAACGAGCACAAATCTGATTTAAAGCGCAAAAGCAACGTGGCGGAATCTGATTTAAGGTGCAAAAGCAACGAGCCCGAATTTGATTTTAGGCGCAAAACCAACGATGCCGAATCTGATTTAAGGCGAAACAGCAAGGAGGTGGAATCTGATTTAAGCCACAATATCAACGAGGCCGAATTTGATTTAAGATGCAAAGGTAACGAGCACGAATCTGATTTAAGGCGCAAAAGCTACGAGCCCGAATCTGATTTTAGGCGTAAAAGCAACGACCAGAAATCTTATTTTCGGCACAAAAGTAACGAGCCTGAATCTGATTTTAGGCGCAAAAGCAACGAGCCCGAATTTAAATTTAGGCAAAAGATCAACGAGCCCGAATTTGATTTTAAGCGTAGAAGCAACTAGCCCGAATCTAATTTTAGGCGAAAGAGCAATTAGCCCGAATTTGATTTTAGGCGCAAAAGCAACGAACACAAATCTGATTTAAAGCGCAAAAGCAACGCGGCGGACTCTGATTTAAGGTGCAAAAGCAACGAGCCCGAATTTGATTTTAGGCGCAAAGGCAACGAGCCCGAATCTGATTTAAAGCGAAAAAGCAAAGAGGTGGAATCTGATTTAAGCCGCAATATCAACGAGGCCGAATTTGATTTAAGGTGCAAAGGTAACGAGCACGAATCTGATTTAAGGCGCAAAAGCTACGAGCCCGAATCTGATTTTAGGCTTTAAAGCTCTCGTCTGATGGACTATATTACCCTTAGCCAATATACTGCCATCCGTGGAGAAAATAACGAGGAAACGCTTGAAGCCAGCGGGCTCGAAAACGTCACGTGGCATCTGAATGATGGGCCCCGACGTAATCGAGGCCTGCTCTGCGCAGCTCTGTTGTTCGTATGGAACTCCCCACATGAGGCAGCAACGGAGTCGGACGTGCCGATAATTGGCTTGGTCGCTTACCGAAATGTCAGAGGTTCCGTCCGTCCCCGCGCCCCCCTCGGAATGAAAGGAGCCCCGAGTCTTTTTCGTCTTTTTCTTCTTCTTTTTTTTAGGAGAGGAGGGTGTGGAATGAACCAGCTTCTTCCTTTCGCCGGCAGGAACCCCTAGGTCAAATGGATCGGCGTCAGCAAGGTCCTTGTACGAGATGGAGAAGGTCTGGCTTTCACATGGGAACCAGTCGGAGGAGATCCCTCATCTCCTTGCGGCCTCGGGAAGCAGAGCCAACTGAGGAGGAGCTGGTACAGGAGCGGATTCGAGTTCTGAGCTTGGCACCGAGCCCGGGTTTGACCCCATGGAAGATTCTACCGTCTGAGTCTGGTTCACTTCAGAGACCATATCCATCTTTCGGGGGCTTCCATGTGCTCCCCCCCCCCCTCCCGAGACATCACAGATCCCTTTCGAGGTTCCTCTTTCACCTTCGCTCAAATTAAGGTCACTTCGATCGTCCTAACGCAAGATCAGAACCTGAATTAAATGCCGGCGATACGATAAAAGCTACTAGCAAATCGGCGATAAAATTGTGTCGAATCATCTCTCTATTCATTGTAGGAACAACAAACGGTGCGATGTGGTTATCAAATATAGTTCTTATTCTTTGAAAGTGATGAAGCCAAGGTGTACGCAATTGTGGAGGCGTGGATCTATGTTACTAAGATTTATTCATTCCTCCATTCGAGAGAACGCGTCATTATTATTATTATTTAATTGAAAAAACGAGAGGGCACTTCACTCCTTCGATAAAGGTGGAATTTAAAGATTGGTAAATATAAAAAAACAATACTCAATACCCCAATACTAAACCACATGAATCTTAAATTCTAGAACATGAGTCTTAGAAAATCGCAAACAAGTTGGCACAAAATACCACACCCGCACTAGAACGTCGAACTCATTTTGCGAGGATGTACTTATTTTTTTTCAACGACAATCTGTCGATTGCATACCAGGGCACATGTTCTCGAAATCATCTTAAAGCCTGATGGTAGGCTTTAGAAATAAAATAAACGTACAAAGGACACCCCCCCCCCCCCCAACAGACTAAAAGAACAGCAAAAAAACACAAAAAACAAGAAGTAAAACAGCAAGAAGAAGAAAAGAGCACGCACCGGCGTCAGGAAGATGCACGTTTGCCTGAGCTGGATTGTGATATCAACACCAAAGAGAGTCAAATAAAGAGGAGGAGGATAGTCTCCTTCAAAAAGTCAGACAGTGCGCACGTCTGTGTGCACGAACTCGCCTGAAATACAAGTACAAGAGGTAGTGACCCCACTCATCCCGGTACCGGAACAGGCAACATGCATGAAGATAACCCATATTGGGACATTCAACAAGAATGTGCCAAAAAGTTCGGTGGGCAACGCAAACGTGGCAGTAAGGTGCAGGAAATCTCTCCATTAAATGGATGTGCGTACCGCGAGTGTGCTAAATTCGAAGACGACCGAAAACAACCTGAAACCGTCACGGCATTGGGAGGTAGGTCCATGAAAACAGCAGCGGCGCAACGGAATGCAATTTTAAGATACCCTCAGCCGTCTTCCATCTTCTTTGCCAGGCCCCCCGGAAGGGTAGCCCTGATTCCTGCCATATATTCGGGTGGAGGGAGAGCGAAACGCTGGTCTGGTCGCCTCCGACTCTTTGGCGCTCTCATCCCACGTAATCCCATATGTCCAGGAACCCTGCAGAAGATAATCTCGACATACACCCGGTTCTCAGCAACCGTGACGTCACGGATACCGTGACATGGAGTTTCCATGCCCTGATAGAACTCAAGGTGATTTATGAGACGCTAAAGATCACAATCTTGTCTCCGAACCATGCACGACGCGTGATCTTCTGTACCAGGCGGCTCAGCTCGGCTGTAAAGAAAGACGCAGTGCATGGTAAAGCCCCGCTGACTTCAAACAGAGGGAAGACAGAGTAAAAATCGCCCCCCTCCTCGGAATTGAAGCTATCTGTGAACATTGGCAGGGCTCCAGCGTGACACGAAGTGTGCTCCAAATAGGCAGAACGCAATACGCTCAGCGCTATGGAAGCTTTGAGAGCAGATAAGTGACGACAGACGTGTTACCTACTAGGTGGCATCCTAGGCAGAACCAGAGGCTATCTTGGCCTAAAAGTTACACCGAACTCCCGAGGGATTTTCCTAGCGCTAAACCCAAAGGGCTTAGGGTATGACTCACGTCTCTCGGCTGCAAAGGCACCGTCAAGATCAACTGTGGATGCAGTGAAAGCTGTTGACGACTGAGGAAGACACCGGGCTGGTGCGTACAGGCGCATAATGCATTGTGTACTGCACAGAGCAAGTGGCATCTCCCCGGTATCGACAAGTAGACTCTCAATGGGAGACGTGCAGAATGCATCGGTCGTCATGCGGAGACCAGTGCGGTGTATATTTTCCACCTTCCGCAATACATCCTCTGCTGAGGATACATAAAACTCGCATCTGCAGCCAATTTTGAACAAACAAAGGGCGGTAGAAAAGTAAGGCTGTAGCCCTATCAGCACCCAGAGTGCTGGACGTCACAAAACGAAGAATGTTCATGTAGCGGGAGCAAGATACGATAAAGCTGTGAATATAAAGCTCTCAGGAGAGGCGTCGGTTGAAAACAACACCAAGGAAACCGTACGGATCCACCACTTCCAGGCCAGTCCTGTTTAGGAACAAGTTCAGGTCAGAGTGGAGCCATGGATGGGGTCAGAGGTGCCTCACCTTACACTTGGTTGAGGAAAACCTAAACCTGTGCGCTTCGGCATAGCAAGAGATGCGCTTCAATGCATGTTGGCGTTAACGTTTTAGAGTTGGCATTTGGGGCCCCACCAAAAGGCCTAGCCTTGAGAAGATGCGGGGCCTTCTTCGATCAGAGCCCCCCACATGAATGTCCTTACACTTTTCAGAAGCAGAACAACTCGCGCTGTTGGTCGAATAAGGCACTGAAGGCTCTGTCGCCTTCGAAATCTTTTCAGGAGAGGTTGGTCTCTCTATGCGAGTCTTCCTCCCTCCGTCTCTAAACCTTTGGCGGGAGGGACGGCTTCAGGGTCATGGGTACTTCGTTTGGAGAATCCACCATCTCAGAGCCACTCAGTCCAGCCTTGGGTGACAGCGTAGGGGCCGAAGCTCCTTTGGTGCTGTCCTCCTTTCGGGGCAATGATTTTTGGAACTCCGACAGATGGCCTTACGACCACCTTCAGTGGTGTTGCCTCCTGTGTTTCTAACGACTCCATGGAAGCGCGCGGCCGTTTTGCTTTACGGGAAACGGTCACGCTGTTGGGAAGGGTGGGTAGCCCTGGTTTTAGTTGAAGCGGCTGTATGTGGACTATTTTTGCCTTCGTTTAAGCTCTACCAAGGGAGTGCTGCAGGAGAGGGGGGTATAACACTCAGAAGGATTCCGAATGCGAGCGATAACGACCTTTATCTTAGGCCTGGAAGGTCAAAAAGCAGAGGGTAGCTTTTTTAAAAATATAGGTATAAGACGTTCTAGCGCTAGGCGTGCCAGGACTAAGCCTGAACGGCCACGAGTTCCTTCTCCGGGAAGTAGGCACCACATTTCATTGATGAAGCATGATTTGGCTCTCCTCACTGGACATACACGATAGGGAAGTATCATGTACGGCCTTGGAGCGACTTACACATACTTCGGGTACACGCCACTTTGAACCTGTACATGAGTGATTTGTATGGCTGAAGAGGTGGCAGTACTAACACCCCTGCAACAGTGGCACGAATGCCTTCATGCCGTAGCGATGCCAAATGGCCTGCACTAACTCAGCAAACGTTCTACCTTGACTACCCAGTGATCAGCCAGATCTTCGGTGATGTCATATATGGAGGAGTCAACGAGTTCCTTCGCATAAACCACTCCTTTCACGAAGTTCATAGTAGAGTGCAGCGTCACATTCACCGGCGAGTGTCCGAAAGTCACTAATCATGGCCACCTTGGAATGGTCCGATGCATTCACCAGAAGGCTCCCATCCGAGAAACGGGTCACCTTCGCCTCTCTACAATTGAAATTATATAATGCATCCCTTTGATTGATCATATTGCCTTTAGCCCAAATACTACCACCAGTGGATCGAATAAACAGAAATCGTTTGAAACCAGTGAGCTATTAAACACTAGGTTGTCCCTGAATGAGGGGCTCTCACGTAATCGAGTCTACGCTCAGCGATCTTGGGACTTTGCTCTTGGTCTGAGTCTTTCCGACCGAGGGCACCTTGGGGGATGGGGGAGATGTCGATCATATCCTAGGTGCTTGGCGAATAGGGGACGGACACGTTCTCCCCCGGAGCCCCCGCGAGGAGATAGGAACCTCTATTCCTCTTTGACTTTTCCTCTTTCATTTTAGTAGAGGAGGGTGGAGAGTGAACCAGCTTCTCTCTACAACAGGAAGGTGCCCCAGACCGGATGGACCGGCCTCAGTAAAATCCTTCTCCGAGATGGTGAAGAGTTGGCTGTCGAAGGGGCATCAGTCAGGTAAAGAGATCCTTCCTCTCCATGTGAGTCCTTGAGGGGCCATAGTCACCTGAAGAGACGCTTTAACAGTGCCGGAATCAGGTTTGGTGTTTTAAACCGACCCCGGGCTCGCTCTCGTGTAAGTTTGTACCATCTGGGATGAGATTACCTCCGGGACCATGCTCGGCTCAGGGGCGCCTCTAAGTGGCCATCCACTTTCCCCAAGGTATCACGGATCCTAATTGGGGGATCTTCAGTCCTGTTGTCTCTAGTTGCTTAGGCCGGCAAACATACTTCTATCGGAGAAGGTAGACGGGCACGCACGCCGACCCCCTGCAACCTAAAACGCATGACAGTAGAGAGCATGGCTCGGCGGGCCCCGCTATCACTTACCCATCTAAGGGTAATGGCCTTATCGAGCCGCCCTACCTTGAATGGTCTATTCTGGGTCTCATGCCTGCTTTTTTAACAGTCACCAGTGCAAGGAAAGGGATGCCCGTCGTTGGTGCAAATAGAGTCGCCCAAGGGCGACTCCAAAGAAGGGGGTGAGGAGGGAAGCCACCGCACACGTAGAGTTAAGAGAGGAGAAAAGCTCCTTTCCGCTAGAAGAAAGTTGGTGGATGGATGAAAATTCATAGTGGCCACCTTCTTCCGGAAGCCGCTTCAAAGATGGCAAAAGGGTAGCCCCTTTGCCGCATTCGATTGGAGAGAGGGGAGCCCCTCCACTGGTTGAAGGGGTGTCTCGATTTTCCTCGTTGTCTCTGACATCTATGGAGGGCGGATCCCCATGCGCCTGCGGTCGCCTAATATCTCTTACATTTGTCTCCATAATACCAGTAAAAAAATGAAAAAAATGCATAGAAAGTAGATAATATCATCTACAATTCCTTGGGAAGTTAAGAAAAAGTCTCCATAGCATCATAAAATTCCAGCATGTAATCATTTACACATACTCTGACCACGGGTTCGAGCTCAGATGGGCTGTAACAACTCGACCGGCCATTCAGGCGAATTTGACCTTGAATTTGACCATATAGGATGGTGCCGACGTAGCTACTTTATATGTGTACTGATAGGCGGTGAGCAGAGCCGACATACACTGCCACTCGACTAAGTGCTGCTAAGAAGACTAAAGTGCACTGAGCAGCCAGAATCTCTGTAGATAGAAGGGCAAGCTTGGAACGGGGTATGTAATAAAGAGAAGTAGAGATAGGCGAGTCCACTAAGGAGTAGGTTGAGTCATCACCTATTATTACCATACCCCGGTGCGAGAGAATGCCAGGATAGGGTGCATTCCACCCAGGCACCATGTATAGCAAACCGAACTCTGTCCAGGTGAGAACAGTTCCTTCTGGTACCTGGTGCGGGTAAAAAAAAAGGTTAAAGGGATAGTCGTATATATATATATACATAATTTGAAAGATAAACGAAAGGACGTATAAAGGGAAATTCATTTTATTTTCTTGATACAACGTTTCGGATGAACTTTTCACCCATCTTCGGGTAGTGAAGTGTTCTCAAGAGAACGGTAGAGCTTGATTCCTTCAGGTCCATAATGTAAGGATAAATATTGGTTAGGGCTTCTCCTATGGAGCTTCAATTTAATTTGAAGGATGAACGAAAGGACGTATAAATTTAAGCTCCATAGGAGAAGCCCTAGCCAATATTTATCCTTTTCCTTTTTCTGCTTTTCCTTTTTTCCTGTATTGTTTTTTTTCGGATGGGGCATTTAATTGCCATGGCTTTGTGTTCGCCACCGCAGTTAATGTATTTCGTTAATTCGGCTCTGGAACACACCATCTCCTTCGCTGGGCATTCTTTGGTTTGGTGCTGCTCAACCCTGTAGCATTTGAAGCAGCTTTCAATGGGGATATATTCCTCGTTTTCGATTTGTTGGGGGGCTACCCTGAGGTAGAACCCTAACAATCTATCATTTTTTGCTCGGTGCGCCATCTCAATGTTCGAGATACGACCTTAACTATACTGTTGGCCTTGCCAATTTTTTCTATTTTTGCTATGTTGGCCCATTTTTGTTTGTCGGATAGCTCGGCCTTGATTTCCTCACAGGAGTTCTCCGTGAAGAAGGGGTCAAGCCGTCGTAGAATGATTGTTCGTTATACGAGGGTCTAGTAGAGAATGATCGCTTTAAGTCCTATTTTTTGTAGATGTTTTTTGGCCTCTTCTGAAACTAACTTCTCCACGTCCTGCATGTTATCGCAAATGCTCGCGTAACCTGAGGGCGTTTCGATGAGTCGTAGAATAGAGACGTTGATATTTCCGTAGATTGTGTTCATGACCGTTGGCCTATCCGGTTTGGTTCCGCCCCTGTAGGGTACGAATGGGGACCCGTCTAGTTTCTTGAGAGGCCGGCCCCATGGGGCCCCTTGATTAGCTCTCCTTTTCTTCTTCTAGAGCTCGACCTTTCCTCAATTAAGATTGCTTGCTTGCACACACGAACGTATATTAACTTGTCTGGCTGGAGAAATTCTCAGAACCTTCCCTTAACTTTTCCTCCTTTCCTCCTTTATTCCGCCTAGGTTGAATATAAGGTTATAGGAAATGGGCCAGTCTGGTGAGTGGAATTTTACAATAATTTTAATGTGCGATTCCATCTTGTCACTTGACTGTTGATGGCCGGCTTATTTTCGTTTATTAATATGGACTGCGTAGAATTCTTGGTTTATTCAATCCGACAACTACCTGAAATTTGGCAAAGGAGGGAAGGTTAAGGAAACGTTTCCCCCAAAACGCCTCCGAAATCACGAAAGATATATACTCAATTTCACCATTCACCATCACCATTAATTTCATCTTTCTTTTTAGCGGCCCACTTAAGCAGATGACTGCTTAAGCCTCCGGCCCCGCTACCCTTGCGGATACTGCCGTCGGATGTGACAGGGGATTGCCATTCATGTTTCATCCCAACTATGCCGGGCAATAGCATGGCCATAATTGGGGGCATTGGAGGAAGCTGGTTTGAGGAGTAGCCCACAGTCGATAACAATGTCAGAAACGATTCCGGATAAGGGACGGACTGCTACTTCCACTGCTCATCACAGCAGGGGCCCCTTCCAGGACCATAGAGGTTCATAGAACCGTCTCTATGGTATGTTGGGATGCGATCGCGATTAAAACACCCTCGGGGGGCAGCGTTGTCAATAAATCCGCAATACAATCACACCCCCGAGAGGATCCCACCTGGATTCATATCATCCATTATCATCATTCACCCAAAGGCAAATTCCCTTTTCATTCAGGTGGCGGTTTATCGAGGGAGGACCCTCTTTTCCCAAAAGGAAACTCAACGAATAATTTCTTAAATAAATATCAGAAACTCATGCACACTAGTGAGTCCCTAAAAGAGCAGATAAAGGCCACAAACAGGTAAGAGTGCGCTTCCCTCCTCAAGAGATGTTCACCACAATAATGGCGACCCAAAATGCCGCGGCCAGGAAAAACAAGGGCAAGGGCAAAATGTACGAGACCCTATTCGGGAAGCTAAGCCTGGCAGTCCTAAGGCTAATTGATACGCCGTCAGGATACGTTGCAATATGCGAAATTGAAAACGACGTGGAAGTACTAACGAAGGAGGAAGGGATTAAAATCCTTAAGAATATAAACCTTCAACCAACCACGTCTCCTCAGATCTAAGCACACAGGAGTGTGGTGTGCAGAGGGCTAGGCCCCTGGATCGGCCAGCACAATAAAGAATAAATTAAGGAGGAGATTGAGAAGAACTAGCAATGGCCGAGGGTGGTTGAAATTATTAAGTTTAGAAATAAACGAGATAACACAGATTACCACCATGTTTTCAAAGTCATCTTCACAGACACAGGGATGCCGATAAAGGCAAAGGAGAGAGAGGGCTACTTCTCTTTAACGCAAAAATAAGTGGTGAGCAAATCGAACGGGAAGAATTCCACCCGGTGCAGATTTGATTCAGATGCTACCGACTGGAGCATCACACCACGAAGGACTGCAAAGAACAGGAGTCGACCTGTTCCAGATGTAGCCAAAAAGGCCACGGCTGGCGTGAATGCCCAGCAAAAAAAGAGAAGTCCCCAAACTGCAGACAAACATGGGGCAATGGCGATGTCCTGCCTCGGGAAAAGGGAGATCCTGAAAAGAAAGGCGGAAGAAAAGAAGGCAGAAGGAATTAGGAGGGCAAACACCTCCTACGCCCAACCGGCCAAAGCCGCCCCCCAGGAAATGAAGAGAACATCGCTGCGCAAAGAACATACCTGAAGATAGTCAAAGAGGATAGAAACTCTACAAAAATCCTCACTTGCATACTATATGCCCATGTCCGGAATCTAACGAACCCGGGCTGCTTCGCCAAAGAGCTAAACATCATGCTCAGGAACAATGGCTTTGCAGAGATGTGGTTCCCGGAGAACCCACCATTAGGGAAAGTCCTCCAGATGCAATACGGGCCAGAGGAAGAGGCACCAGCGACCGCTTTTCCAGGAAACAAAGAAGAAAGAGAGGAAAAGAACACGATCCTAGAATCAACCCCAGCTCTTCAAAGGTCCTCAAACAGGGACCCCAGAATTGAGGCCAGGAAGAAAAGGGAAGCGAGTGAGAAAAGATCAGCCGGAAGAATCAAACAGGCTGAAGGCAACATCTTAAGCTCTACTTCTTCCTCTTTGAGGATAAACAAGAGTGCTCCCAGCCTCCTAAGATCCATGCGAGAGCGAGGAGCAAGAGCAAAAGGAAAAGTTCTTGTCAGAACAAAAAATATGACGGTGATGAGATCAAAATTAAGTTTTACAGAAAAGCTGAAACCTCCTTCCCAGAAGACACCAAGATAGGGGAAATCATCGAAGGAATCAAAACTGGCATGCTGAAATGGACTTATGATTCGCCAGATCAGGAAGCGCTCGTGGAGGCCGAAATAAAACTCTATAGGGACTCCTGCCTCGCCGTAAGTGAAGCAGATTTTTTGAAAATTAGGAACTTAAAAAAGACACGTAACAGAAAGTACTAGAAGAGGACACATATACAGAAACACACAAGCACCAGACAACACAAACATGGAAAGCACGAACAACAGTTTAAGAATACTCACAGTAACATCAGTGGATGGGGAGGGAAACGATTTCCTTACAGGAACATATTCCGTAAAGTGGATCCCGAACTAATCTTCATCACTGAACACGGCGTTAACACAAACACAAACAGAATAAAGATACAAAACTACACAGTAATGAACAAAAACCACACACATGAACGTTTCGATGGCACAACCATCGCGATCCGAAACAACATTACATACAGAACACTCCCAAACCTAGATGAGTCATTTGTGGCTGTTAAATACCAACCCTGGTTGGAAACCTGACTGTGGCAGCTGTCTATCAACCTTCACGACGTAAATACCTGCCGATCCCAAACTTTTACAACCTCTTCGGGCGCGGGAAACTAACATTGCTTGGTGGTTATCTAAATGCCAGATGCGTGCATCAGACTCCGGAAGCACCGACGAAAGGGGAAGGAACCTGGAGCTGCTACTCGAAAGAGACAGACTCCAGAGGGCCGGGCCAGACTTTCCGACCTTCTTTACATAACGTTCGGCAACTAAACCTGACATTATGTTAACGACCAAAAACTTCCCCTTCAACATGGTCAATGAGGCCGGGCCAGTGGTACCGGGCGACCATATCCCGATTCTCACCACGATCTCGCTTGCCCCACTACTCAAGCCCGTCCCATTTAGGAAAGGTCGCGCTAAAGCTAACTGGGAGCTATATAGAGAGATACTCAGTACATACAAACCAGCTGACCTGGGAGACGCTAATCTCGAAGAGATTGATGAGGAGATAAATAAGATCACCAATCTCCTCATACAAGCCGACGAGAGAATCTCCTATAAATTGCTCCCACAACCTAGGTGCAGGAACGAGATGAGAGAAATCTATGAAGAGATCAGCAGGACAGGAACCAATCGAGAAAGGACAGCAGGAATGAGGCAACTAGGAGAGGAACTAAAAAACACAATAATTGAAAAACAAAGAATAATCTGGAATGACATCATTGGGAGGCTGGACAGGAAGAACAATCCTGTAAGGTTTTGGAATAACACTCGAAGAATTAGGGATATGCCTTTCAGACCCAGAACCCAAATCAAAGATGGAGACGACATCATTGAGGACCCAGAGTCTCTCGAGAGAAAATTTAGAACTCACTGGCAAGTGATTTTCGCTATATCCCCTGAGGAGAACGATGACTTCGACCAGGACTTTGAAGACCAATTGCTTGATGTCCTCGGCACAGTGATACATAGAACCCACCCACACCTGCAAGTATCTCAGGAAGGAGTGATGGTTTACCACGGATGCCCGATAACTCTCGAAGAGACCTTGAACATCATAAGGTCCTTAAAGCAGAGGGAACCAGGCTGGTCTGGGATTACGAAGAACAACCTCGTAAATGCCCCCAAGGCAAATTATTCAGGGTTTGGCGAACACAATAAACGCTGCCCTAAATACAGGCTACTTCCTTGACGGGTACAAGATGGCCAAAATCATCTTTATTCCGAATGGAAACAAGCCCCCAAACCAGGTGGCTAACTATCACCCGATCTCTCTTCTTGAGATACAGGGAAAAATCTTCGAGAAGATTATATCAGATAGGCTACAAGCTCAACTGAGCGAATTAGATGCGCATAACCCACAACAACATGGGTTTCGCAGAAAAAAGGGGCACAGATACCACCCTGGCGCCCCTAACAGAGAAAGTAGCATATTCCCAAGCGAACGGGTTCTATGTAGACATTATGTTGAGGGACGTGCAAAAAGCCTTGATAAAGTCTGGCTGCAAGGACTTCAATACAAGATCCTGAACCTCCAGCTAGACCCAATCCTGGAAAGGATCCTCTGTGACTTCGTCATGGACAGAAGGGCTACAGAGGTCCTGAATTCGAACTCAAGGCGGGTGTTCGTCAGGGAAGCTGCCTGAGTCCTCTACTTTACCTGGTCTTCACAATCGACCTCCCAACTCCGGTGCACAGGGACACGATGTATCTGCACTTCACAGATGACACCACTAAAATTGTCCTATGCTCGCGAGTTGACATGGCCCATCATTATAGATAGATGGGAGGAAATACGGCTACTACGTCCTGGGCCTTAAAATCACCGACCTTGGGTACTCGAGACACCACACGGAGAGGCGGAACCTGGCAAGGAAAGAAATCTCCAAGCTATACAGGTTTAGAGATCTTAGCTCGGTCAACATCAGGAAAATATATCTGATGTATGTCCGGGCTAAGCTCATCTACCTCGCAGTGGTTACTCAAGCGGCCAAAAATTCCTCGATGAAAAGGCTACAACGTGTCCAGAACACCATCTCTGCTCATCAACAAAGTTAGAAGGCGTGATCGCCTTAGGCAAAGAGATTTGCACAGGAGGAAACGTTTAGAGCCCATCAATGTCGTCACTCCAAAACCTGGAAAAAAGGTCTGCATCACTCTAACGAATGGTGTTATTCCTGAGCTACAGCGAACAGGCGGCAGGCTTAATATACCTGCGAGGCTACGGGCAAAAGTCTCACGCCAAAGTCGGTTCCCGAGCACTAAAGAACATTTCATCAATACATACATAAACGAAACAGCAAACAATACAGTCAATACAACATCACGAGGTAAATTGTTGGCAAGTAGAGCTAACAAAGGCTTGAAAGCTGAATATTTGCAACAAAAATAAGTACAACTAATCATTTAAAAAAAAACAATAAGAAGAACACTAAAGCTCACGAAAATACACAAACATAGGACAAAAAGTTCAAACAAACAATAAAAGCAGAGGTAAAAATAAATAAAAGTAAAGCGATGCACTCCCTACTAGGGCAAAATACCCCCTCCTCTCTTTAATTTTTCACCCACTATATCTTCCACTATCCCAACTTCTAAGAAAATTAAGTATATCATTTTCTATTAATATGGCTTCTAACATGTTCAGCCTAGCTTTATTAACCTCTTTTCTTTTAATAACAGTGTTATCAACGAGCATATTATGAGCACTCTCCATATGATTTTTCGGCCCTCCGCTTTGTAGATGCATAGTTAAACGTCTCGAAAATGTAGTGGTTATCATGCCAATATATTTTGAGTTGTTATAAAGCTTACAGGTTGTATCGGGGCAGATGAACTCGTAAACTATGTTGGTTGACTTGAGATTCGAGGAGTTTAGGCAGGTGTTGTTTTTATCCGTTTGATTTTTAACCTTGATTTTACGGTTAATAATCTTATTGATGTTTTTTTTATCTATTTCATAGGCCGTGGACATCTGGTTTCTGTAATACACTTTGATGTTGTTGCCTTCTCCCTGATTACTTTCAGTTTTATCAGTATCTTTGCAATGATTATTTAAAAATGATTGGAGTTGTCTGTCGATCATGCTGTTTGAGAAACCATTATTCACGAGTGTTTGTTTTACTCGTGCAATCTCTTGGTGGAAAAGTTCCCACTTAGAGCAGCATTTATAAGCTCGGCGGATGTATGAGCCGATTACGCTTATTTTATACCTTTCCGGGCATTCACTCTCGGCATTGAGGCATCTTTCCATGTCCGTACTTTTCCTATGTATTTCAGTGATGTAGCTTCCATTGATGTTTTGAACCTCAACGTCCAAGAAAGGGAGTTTATGCCCGTGCTCAATTCATAAGTGAATTTTAACACGGAGTACTCCTCAAATTGCTGCTTGATGTTTATCAGATGTTGTTCGTTTTGAACGTTGATGTAGATGTCGTCTATGTATCAGCAATATGTGTGTGGCTTATTTTCACTGTTGTCCAATAATCTCTCTTCAAGTTGACCCATATAATAGTTGGCGAAGGTCGGCCCTAAGGGAGACCCCATAGCCACTCCTTACACTTGCGTGTATAGATTACCGTCCGGTGATCTGAACCGAGCCTCTGATGTGCATGGACGTAACATGTTCCTTAAGATGTTTGGGTCAAGATTTGGGGGATCCATTGTAGGATGGTGGAACACGTTTTTCATAATGATGTCGATGGTCTGAGCGATAGGCACGTTCGTAAACAGGCCATCAGTTCTAAAAAAAACAACAAAGAAATAGTCATAAGAAATGCTGACAAATCCAACATATAAGTCATTCTAAACAAAGAATAATATAACTACAAATTCTTCGTAAATTTTTCTGTTAGTCCAGTAATTTATACGATAAGTTACTTAAGAAATTCTTATACCAGCAATATGAGCCAAAGTTACCTATTGGCACCGCCCCCAAAGACTCTCTCTATGTATCTTTACCATACTATAGGTTCTCTCAACCGTTCTTTCCGTAAAGAATTATTAAGACTCCCCCCACCACTCCCCCATCCACCGCGCTTACTTCCTGTCCCCCCCATCCTTAACTTAACTTATTCAGTTAAGTTTTCCTCACGGCTCAACCCGGTAAGTTATATGCTCCGTCCCTTTCTCTCCTTAGTCTTCCCCATTTAAATGATGTGTTGTCTATCTAATTTGGATTTTCACCTTATACCAATAAGTAATATGTTAGAAGTTAAATATTTCTTAATTTCTCTTTGTCAGACCTGAAGATAGGCTTGGAGCCTGAAACGTCGTCATTAAAGAATCAGTTTAATGGAAACTATTTTCTTTTTGCTCCTTGGATTCATTCTTAAAATTAAATTATCTTTAGGCAGAAGTAACTACATTCAATATATATATATATATATATATATATATATATATATATATATATATAGAGAGAGAGAGAGAGAGAGAGAGAGAGAGAGAGAGAGAGAGGGAGAGAGAGATAAAGATACATATATACATACGTACGTACGTACAGACATACATAAAATAAATAATTAAAGATAAAAAAGTAGCGCTGAGATGGAGCGAGAGGAAAGCGCACCAACAGCTTTCTCAGGCCCCATCAGAGAGTTCAAGAGAACCCAGTGACAGGCGCGGCTTCCCTAATTATCGCTCAGGTCCGGGAGGAATTGCAACTCCTCCAGGTACTAAGTGTAAAAGGCTACATAGGGTGTCCCCCTACGTGGTCGAGAATTTAGTACACCTAATAAATTAGTTTATTTTGCGACAAAATATAATCAGTTAAAGGTACATCGTGGTTTATTGATTAGCTCCCTTAAGGGGCAGTTCTGCTTCACAGGCTGATGGCAGTTTCGTGCAACCTTCACAGCTCTGAATAGCGCATGCAATATATTCGTTGACCTTTGCCATTTCTCCCCTCCTGGGCGAGCAGGTAATTAAGGTCAGGCCGTAACAATGCCCCTATTCGCAGGCACAATAAGATCGTTAAATAATTTTATTCAGTTTCTTACGCCTATAGTAATAAAGGTTATGAAAAAAGAGGAGTTTATGAGAGAAAAAGTGGGGTCAACAGATGATAATGATATTAAATAGGAGTTGGAGAAAATAATGGAAACGATTTTATTTTTGAAAATCGAGTTAGTCCGTGTTCGGCATCAATAGTTGTTTCAAGTCGTCGAGGCATAGAGCAATACAAAACTTAGACAGTGACTTTGGGAATTTTAATCCACTCCTGAAGCAGAATTTGTTACAGCTCCTTCAGAGATGAAGGCTGGGGAAAGCGGTTCCTTATCTGTTTTTACAAATCACAGCAGAGATGGTCGATTATGTTAAGATATGGTGATTTTGAGGTCCAATTCAACTCTTCTACATCACTGATTTGGTCCTTGCACCAGGTTTTTACAATATTAACTGTGTGAAATGGTGTATTGTGGTGCTGGAAGATGGCGCTACCATTGAGAACTAGCCCCGTAAGTGGCGCGGCGATTTGCCTTCCTGACCCCCGTGCTGATGGGACACAGCCCCGTCCGGTCCCAGCATGGCCTCTTCTCCTTCTTTCAGACAACCTGCATTTCTACCCTAATTCTCCAGGTTCCCAACAACCTCTCCTTCAACTTTCTCTGGTTGTCCTCTAGTTTCACAGGGTAGATGCTGACCAGCTTCCTCTCACCAACGATCCCGGATCGAGGCTGAAAGGGGAGGATACAACATTTCCTCACCCCTGAGTTCCGGTCTGGGTGGTGTATTTTTAACAACCTGTTTCATCCCCATCCACACTTTCCTCACTCCCCCTTTCTTTCTCCTTTCAATCTCTATCCATTTTACTCCGTGCCCAAGGTGGAGCCTCCTGCCCATGGGCTGCCAGGCCACTAGGTGAAAAGAGTGGCCCCAAATGGTGGCAGCTGGCTCTATCGGCCCTGTACTCACCCGTCACAGAGCGGGCTACTGCGTGGGGTGATTAGCGTATGCATCCAGTAGAATAAATAGGGACACCATGCCCAATGTTGA
This sequence comes from Ceratothoa steindachneri, assembly GCA_963969495.1. NCBI lineage: Eukaryota > Metazoa > Arthropoda > Malacostraca > Isopoda > Cymothoidae > Ceratothoa > Ceratothoa steindachneri. Next base: position 108,775,267 of record OZ018323.1, on the reverse strand, counting down.
AGACGAAAAAAAACCTTAATCTCCCTCTACTTTCCCCTGTAAAATCGACGGAGCATCGGGCAACTCCACCAAAAAATGGATGTCCGCCCCCCTGTGCTTTTGCAGGGGACCCTCCAGAACTCTTCAACCGGTGAGGAGGCTACTCCTTTCCTCTATGGGTGTAATGGACTCCCCCCACCAGCGGCAGTCCCCCCTTTACTTTCTAAGGGACTACCAAGAAAGGCAGGCGGTCCATACCCCCTTAGGGGGAGGAGGAAAGATAGGGCCCGTCGGCATCTTCCCTCTAAAGATCTGCGTGCTCGTATATTGAGCTTAGACTACCCGACCAAAGATACTGCAAGCAATGGGACCTGTGAGGTCCTGGAGGGGATAGCTATGTGGAGGCCCCCCCATTCTGAAATGGACATGGTCCCTGAGACTCGGTGCCAAACACGGAACCCGACTCCGTCCCTGTGCGAGGTCTTCCTCAGACGGCTTGGGTCTCCAAGACTTTACAATGAGAGGAGGGATCACCTCCTCCGGCTGGTGCCCCTGTGGCAGCCAAGACCTTCCCCATCTCGGAGAAGGATCTTGCTGAGGCTGGTCCATCTGGCCTGCGTGTTACGGTCGGCGGAGGAGAGAAGAGGGTTCATTCCCCGCCCTCCTCTCCTAAAAAGAATGGAAAAAGGACAAAAAAGACTCGGGGAGCCTCTCTATCCGCGGGGCCGCGGGAGGCTTGGGTCCGCTGCCGTTTCGTTAGGCGACCAAGCCAAGATCAGCACGACCGCCCCGTTGTTCTCAGGATGGAGAGTCCCAGACGAAGACCAGAACTGCCCTGAGCGGAGCCTCGATTACATCGGAGTCCCTCATTTAAAAGCAACCTGTCGTTTTCGAGCCTGCTTGCTTCAAACGCTTCCTCGTCATACGCTTCACTAATGGCAGCATGTTGGCTAAGTATAACATGATCCAGAGGAGAGCCTTAACTAGCTTTAATGGTAAAGAGCCGAAAGGGATCCGTTTCTCAGACGGTAGCCGTCTGGCGAATGCGTCGAATCCCTTCGAGGCGGCCATGATTATGCCCTTCGGACACTAGATGGCATGTCGGTTAGTGTGGCGCCGCACTCTACCATGAACTTCGTCAAAGGAGTAGTTTATGCGAGGGAACTCGTGTACTACTCCATAGATGACATCATCTTAGAGCTGGCCGACTATGTGGCGGGCAAGGTTGAATGTGTGATGAGAAAACAGGGAGGGGACTCGAGACCCACCCCAACACTTTTGGTCACGTTCGACAAGTTCCCTGAGTCGGTGCGTGCCGGTTGGTATCGTTACCGCGTGAAAGCATTCGTGCCACTGCCGCGGAGGTGCTATTACTGTCACCGCTTCGGCCATGCTGATCGCTCTTGTAGTTGCGCAAAGTCCGGGTTACCCGCAGTCTGTGTAAGTTGTTCCAAGGACGCACACGATAAGTCCAAGTTGCGTGTGACCAAGTGTGTCAATTGCGGGGAGCTGCATCCCTCTTCCTTGAATTTTTGTGGTGCCTATCTCCTTAAGAAGGAAATCCTGGCCGTTCAGGTCCAGGATCATCTCTTATTTCGCGAGGTTAAGGACTTGGTCCTGGCGCGCATATCTCTGCCTTGGACGTCTTATGCCTCAATGCTAAGAAATACAGCCCATGCTCCTGGTAACTCCAGACCTACGAGCACGGTGGTTTTCGCGCTTATTCGGAACCCTTATGCGGGTTCTACCCACCCTGAGCCTCCCTGAGTAAAGCTAGCGGCACAAAGGGTTTACACCCAGCCCTGGCTAAAACCAAGGCTCCCCTCCCTTTCTCCAGCGTGACCGTTTCCCGTAAGACGAATCGGCCACGTGTCTCCACTGAATCGTTAGACTCACAGGAAGCAACACCCCAGAAGTTGGTCGTGAGGCCATCTTCCGGGGTTGAAAATGCTGCACTCGGAAAGGAGAAAACATTAAAGGAGCTTTGGCTCTTTCGCACACACTCAGTCGCAGGCTGGGTGGAGCAGAAACAGTGGATACTCAAAAAAGGGACCTCCGCCTCCGAAGCCCCCCCCTCTCTTGCTTGTTTAAGGTTTCGAGGCCGAAGCTCTGCCCCCGGGAAGCGTATCGCCATTCCCGTGAGGGTATTCTCTTCGAAGATGGTCCCACGCATCTCCTCCAAGTTAGGCCTGGAGGGCATATTCCTTCAATGGAATTGACGAGGACTCTGGGCAAACTGGAAGGAACTACGGAGGCTCGTCTCGTCCCATTCCCCAATAGATATCTTTTTACAGGAAACCATGCTGTGCGCTTGCCCCCAGCCCATTCTCCCGGGGTTTAAGGGTTTTGCTACCCAACGACCACGGGATGGGGGCCGGACAGGGAGATGCCCAATTTACATTGGGCATGATGTCTCCGTTCTTTTCTTTGCTCTAGATACCTCCTTTCAGGCAGTAGCTGTGTAGCTGCACCTGTATATAAGGTATGCTGTTATTTCCGCATATATTCCTCCATCAGCCGACTTCGACACGGGGGACTTCCGCTGTGCCGTTGCACGGTTGCCGAGACCCTTTCTCTTGCTCGAAGATCTGAACGGTAGACACCCTCTCTGAATGGGACTACTCGATTAATCCTCGGGATTAAGTCCTTGCCGACCTGATCGACGAGCTGAAGATACGTGCCCTAAATGTAGATGAGTTTACGCATTACTGCCCAAGAACCGCTTCATTTTCCTGTCTCGATCTATCTTTGCGATCTCCGGATGCACAGCCTTATTTTGAGTGGGGGGTGGCTGATGACCTCCATGGTAGTGATCATTTTCTGGGCCGCTGCTGCTCGAGAACACGCCACGGTGGTACTTGGCACGGGTACGGTTGTCTGCATTTCAGGAAATGACTGATTTCTCTGTCTCAATCGAGGAGTTTAGGTCGATTGATGAGGCCGTTGAGTTCTTCTCCGGCAACCTCCTCGCCATGGCTCTGACTACTATTCCTAGAACGTCTGGCCATTTTGCACGCCGGCCACTCCCGTGGTGGTCAGCCGAGTTTAAGACGGCCCTCAAGCAGAAGCGTTATGCCTACATGAGCTATAACCACCGCCCAAATGATTTCACTATTTGCATATTTCGTCGGGCTAGGGCTAGGTTCCGGTATATTTCAAAGCACGCCCGCCGTTCTACTTGGTGAGTATACGTGTCTTCACTTAACTGGAAGAATCCTCTAGCAGATGTGTTGGAGCGAGTCAAAAGGATTCGAGACAAGTTCTCGCAGGACCCCCCTCCCATTCTCCAGGAGAATAGGACCTCAATCTCGGACCCAGCGTCCGAAGCGGAATCCTTCGTGACCGCTTTCTCCGCATTATCTAGCCAGGATGCTGCTCCGCCAGCATAAAATCCGGGTCGTAATGTTGCGGAAGGCCGCCGACTGGGCTTTAACCTCCAGAGGTGGAGAACAATTGAACGACAGGTTTACTCTGAGTGAGTTCCGCTCTAGCTTCGTGCGCAGAGACCGCCCATGGTCCGGATGATGTCCCTTACGACATGTTTCGATACCTGGGTGAGCAAGGCATGGACTTTCTATTAAATTTGTTGAACAGGATCTAGGTCGAGGGTATCGTCCCAGATTCCTGGCGAATCGCTACTGTGCTCGCTTTTTGCAAACCGGGGACAGATCACTCTACCCCGGCCGGTTTCTGCCCAATCTCTCTAACCTTCTACGTGTGCAAGTTGATGGAGTAATTAGTAAATGTTAGATTTGCATTTTTTCTGGACAGCGGAGGCCATCTGTCTTCTGCACAGTGCGGCTTTTGCAAGTTCCCCTCCACGTCGGATGCTCTGCTCTGACTGTAAAATGCCGTCTGCGAGGCCTTCCTTTGTAGTCAGCCCTACGCCACGATATTTTTCGATCTGGAGAAGGCCTATGATACCGCACGGCGTCACAGTATCATGTAGACTACCCAAACGATGTGGTCGAGGGGACGCCTCCCAATGTTTATATCTGAATTTTGGGTAGATCGTCGATTCCGCGTACGGGTGGGGGAATCCCTCTCCGGCCCAATGGACCAGGGAGAGGGTATCCTACAGGGAAGTGTCCTCAGTTTTACACTTTTTGCCTTGAGCATCAACGGCATCACCTCCGTGCTGCCGGAAGATGGTTTGGCAACACACTACGTGGACGACCTTTTGATCTCTTTTGGCGCAGCCCAGAGTAAACGATATGTTTACTCTGAGTAAGTTGCGCTCCGCTCTAGCTGCGAGCGCAGACACTGCCCCTGGTCCAGACAATGTCCTTTACGCCATGCTTCTACACCTGAGTGAGTGAGGCATCGCCTTTCTGTTAGATTTGTTTAAAAGGATCTGGGTAGAGGGTCTTCTCCAAGATTCTTGGCGAATCGCTACTGTGTTTGCTTTTCGCAAACCGGGGAGAGAGCACTCTACCCCGGCCGTTTTCTGCCTAATCTCTCTAACTTCCTGCGTGTGCAAGTTGATGGAGAAATTAGTAAATGTTGGATTTGCGTTTTCTATGGACAGCGGAGGCCATCTGTCTTCTGCACAATGCGGCTTCTGCAAATTCCACTCCATGTCGGATGCTCTGCTCAGACTGGAAAATGCCGTCTGCGAGGCCTTCCTTCGTAGACACCACTACGCCACGGTGTTTTTCGATCTGGAGAAGGCCTATGATACCGCACGGCTGTACAGTATCATGAAGACTCCCCACACGATGGGGTAGAGGGGACGCCTCCCAATCTTTATATCTGAATTTTTGCGAGATCGTCGATTTCGCGCACGGGTTGGAAGAGCCCTTTCCGGCCCAATAGACCAGGAAGAGGGTATCCTGTATTCAAGTGTCCTCAGTGCCACACTCTTTGCCATGAGCATCACGGCATCACCTCGGTGCTGCTGGCAGAAGTTTTGGCTACACTCTATGTGGACGACTTTTCAATCTCTTTTGGCGCGGCCCAGATGCCAACTTTGGAGCGTCGACTCCAACACGCATTGAACCGCGTCTCTTGTTATGCCAAAGTGCACATGCCCTTGGCCAAAACTAAATTAATGCACTTGTGCCGCCATCTACGGTTCCACCCTAACCAAGAACTGTTTTTTAAATTGGGTTCGTCTGGAACTGGTAGATTAGCACCATTTCTTGGTCTTGTATTTAACCGACGCCTCACCTGGGATGCCCATATTTGCAGCCTGATAGTGTCTTGTACCTGCGCCATGGATATTATTCGTTCCATGACATTAAGCACCTGGAACGCTGTTAGAGCTACTGCCTTACTTTTTTATCAATCCTTTGTTCGTTCGAAGCTCGACTAGGGATGCGAGTTTTCTGCATCAGCAGCCGAGCGTGTGCTCTGAAAGGTGGACTCGATCCACCACACCGGCCTTCGCCTGGCGACCGGTGCCTTCCCCACTTTCCCCATTACGAGCCTACTTGTTAATGCTGGGGATATGCCACTCGATCTGCGCCGTGCACAGTGCATCTCTCGCCTGTACGCGCGATTTCGGCGCCTCCCCAAATCACCAACAGCTCTCATTACATTCGCAGCTGACCTCGACGGTGCCTATGCCGCCAAGAGACGCCAGTCATCCCCTAAGCCCTTCGGTTTTAGGGCCAGGAAACTCCTTCGAGAGCTAGGTCTAGCTCTCGGGCCGGTGGCGCTCCTGGTTCTGCCCAGGACGCCACCCTGGAGGGTACCACCTTTGACCCTTTGTCACCACGCCTCTGCCCCCAAAGCTTGTACAGCGGTGGGAGTATTGCGTTCGGTCTTTTTGGAGCACATTTCATGTACGCTGGAACCGTGTCAGTGTATACAGATGAGTCCAATCCCAAAAAGGGTTCAATTTCCACACCGTATCCTCTATGTTTGAACTCAGCAAGGCTCTTCCAGGCGCTACGTCTGTCTTTACGGCCGAGTTTGTTGCAATAAACCGCTCGGTACGGGAGATTATGCGACGTGCCCGCTTTGGAGACCGGATTGTGATTTATAGCGACTCAAAAAGGGCCCTGAGTGCTCTCGGGTCATTGGAATCTCCGCATCCCCTGGTTTGCGATATCCGTGAAGTCACAGTTTTTGCGAGCCTGGCGGATATCGAGATTATCTTCTGCTGGGTTCCTGGACTTGTAAGAATTGCAGGGAATGAGCGCTCCGATGAGGGCGCCAAAGAGTCCGCAAGGAGTGGGAGACCAGACCAGCGTTTCGTTCTTCCTCACATTGATTACATAGCAGGAATAGGGGCAGCTCTCCGCCCTGCTTGGCAAAAAAGATGGGAGACGGTCAAGGGAAACATAAAGTTGCGTGCAATTGAGCGGCAACTGTTCCCATGAACCTACCCCCCAATGCCGCGACCGCTTTAGAGTGCTTTCTCTTGTCTCTGAATTGGACACACTCGCGGGACGCACCGCCATTTGATTGAGCGCTCACCTGCGCCTTATTGTGACGACTGCGTTGTCCCCTAGATTGTTCGGCATATTCTCGTTGAATTTCCCAGTCTGGTCGATCTTCGCGCACGCTACCTGTCCCGGTCCCGGGATGAACGCGGCCGCTACCGCTTGTTCTTTGTGCTCGAGAGGGTTCTTGCACGCTGGCTTGTGGACTTTTTGACCTTTTGGATGAGGCTGGCCTCCTCCACCTCATCTAACTGTTTTGTTGTTGTTGTTGTTTGGGGATTTTTTTGTAGGTGAGTTGTTCCATAGTATCTCGACGAACTGTTTTGGGTGATACTGGGTTGGCCAGATGTTGATTTAGCTTTGCAGTCACTTTTAATAGCTGTGGTTCTGTGATTTATTGATACAATACGTTTTAATGTTCTGCGGTCTCTGTCAATGAGTTTTGCCTTCCGTCTCGAGTTACACTTCGCAGAGCTCGTGTTTTCTTGTTGTTTTTAGTCGCAGGTGACTTTATATCTCACTATGTTGGTCCGCCCCTGTTTTGCTTTTTAATTGTTTTGGTAATAACAATGTAATTATTCGGCCGATTCTAACGAAATCTGAAACTCTTATTTTGCTTTACATTTTCTTTTGAATAATATAATTGCCAAGGTCATCCCAAGGTTAGTCCAGAAATTATTGAAAGTTTTGAAGGTCGTAAGGTCATAAATCAGAATAAGTGAGATCACGCGACATTAGGTCAGCATACCTTTAGACACAATTCCTCTTGAAACTTGAGGTCCCACAAGTGAATCTGAATTTGTAATTTTCGCCATAAATTTTCTATGGAGTTTAAATCAGGTGACTGGTAAACCACTGCATCACCCTCATATTATTCTGAAATTATTTGCATTAGTTTGTTAGTCAGCACCAATCCTCCCATGATACTGGGAGGATCCCCGACCGGATAATGAAATTTATATAAGGTCAGTATGACAATCGCTGGTGGGCCCGAGGGCCCCAAAGCCCGGGCCTCTTTTGGAGAGAGGTGGCAGAAAGTATTATGGTTTGACACCAAACAGCCTTCGTCACCAGGGGGGAGAAGGATCTGTTCCGCGTCAGAGGTACGTGGATATAGATACCTATCGGCAAGATTCCTTGGAACAAAGAGTGTGTGTGTGTGTGTGTGTGTTGTGCTGTGAAAGCGGGAAAGTAAGTAAAGCAGTGTTGTGATTGGCTATGTGTGTGTTGAGAAGTGTAAGATCAACCCACCCGAAAACGGGGTGAGCACAGCGCGTCCACCAATCGGTAGGAAGATCTCTACGTGCGCTGACGGTTGTGTCCGTTCTTGCTGGGATCGAACCCGGTCCCGCGACGTTGGGAGGCCAACTCCGTATCCACTCGGCTAGCATCTTCGTTTTTCATCCTCTTGGTTCCGCTTCAGCAGGGGACCAAGATGGCTCTGCCACGATTCTGAAATTATTCTGAACAAACCAATCTTGAGTTAGTTTGTCAGTTGGCTTTGGGTCAATATCTCGTTGGGAAGCATCATGTATCTCCAAGGTTGAACTTTTGGACAATGCCTATCAAATTTTCTTGAAATATTATACGATATTCAGCTCCATTCATTTAACTATCTTGAAGTGCTCCTGGAACATTAGCCGAAAACACCCCCCATACCATGTTGCTTCCTACGCCAAATGTTACGTTAAGGATGTTTTTTGGGGATCTAAGAATTTCCATCTTTCCTTCCTATATGACATGCTTTGGATGTCTAAATAAAGTGTACTATATATATATAATTTATACTGTATACCAGAAAGAGAAAAACGTTAATGAGGACAAGAGAAAAAACAGGAGTTTTCAAAAGCAAGAGAAAGAAGGTAAATGGAAAAAACAGAAATGATGTCATGGGAAAAATTTAAATTATCATAGCGAGGAATCGAACCCGTCTTCTGAGTGCCAGTCAGATGTCTTCTCAGTATGCCTTGATTGCTTTCATTGTGCCGTCCTTTGCTCTCCCTTTCTCTCGCCTATAAAAACTAATGTGTCTTGTTTCATGTGCTCATTCACGTCAATTTTATTGTTCTCTTCTACTAAACAGTGTACAATACAAGGTTTCTGCATCTTTTTATTTCTGGTCCATTCATGGTTGATCCCTGGGAAGAAGACCCCCTAGCAAGCCCCACCACACTTCCCATCCATGCACACCTATCATCCACTTCCTTTTGCGTCAGCCCTTTTATGTACTCATTCGCATGAGCCGCCTTTAACGCGATCTTCCAACACTTCTCACACACTGGCATTTACTCTCCTATATTCTCTTCTCAACCCTATTTTCATCCATTCTCCTTACCTGCCCATGGCACCTCAGAACTCTTCAGACACAACTTCTTCATACCATAAACACCGTTTACCTAGTCATTCCTGAATCTATCTGCTTTTCGCACACCACTCACCCCACGGACTCGGATATCATAATTCACCCCATTCTTACCCAGATATACCTTTACTTTGCTCTTTTCTGCACTCACTTTTTCCCCATCCTCTCATACTCTGTCAAAATATTCGATCAATATTTCGAAATCCTTCTCACTCAGCCACCAACAAAGGTCATCAACATACTCCAACATAGATAAAACCCACCCCTAATAAATCCCACACCCATTTCCCTCATTTATATATCCACCCGATCATTAGATAAGCTTTAGAGATATCCGACAAGCAGGCAAATTTTCCTAACCGAAAGGACTTGCGCCAGATCGTGGTTCTTCCATAGAAAATCACGCAACTATTGTTGCTCTTCACCAGTGCGGCCTGAAATGCAAGGAGATAGTTGCTAATGGTATTGCATCAATGAGCACCATCTTTAGGATCATTAATGACTCTAAAAAGACTGGTTATACTCCTGAGAAGAGGTTCTTTGGACCGCCAAGAGCTTCAAATGAAAGCTAAGATTGCCTCCTGGTAAGGTCCCAGCTCAAGGATCGAGTTGCCTCCAGTGCCAAGCTTGCTCACGATTGAAAAGAAGCAGGTGGGAACGCTTCAGTGCGCACAGTGAGGGAAGGACCTTTTGAAAAGGGTCTCAAGTCGGATTGCTGCGAGGAGGCCTCATGTCAACAACAAGAACCTTACAGATAGGCTCCACTTTTGTAGAAAATATAAAGAATAGAATGTTGAAGGCTGGGCAAATTGATATTATCTGATGAAACTCCCTTCCTCTTGTATGGAATTTCTGGAAAATCGCTCGTTAGGATGAGAAAATGCGAGTGCTTTCACGAGTCCTATGTCTTGCCTAAGTTGAAGCACCCAGACACTCTCCATGTCTGGTCCAGGAACTGGACCACTACCAATTTTTCGCAAGAACCCTGCCAGGAATTAAAAATGGTAACAAAACGTGTTTCATCATCACCTTTTCCCAACAGTTTAAGAGAAATTTTGGGATGATAACTGTATTTTTTAGCATGACAGTGCACCTTGTCACAAAGCAATAGCAATAACAAAACCTTTGTCAGAAAATAACTTCGAACCTTTGGGACCATGGCCCTGGAATTCGCCAGATTTGAACCCAATAGAGAATTTGTGGGCGATAATGAAATTGGTAGCTGATAAATAGAATCTATCCAATTTTAAGCAGTTGCAGGGTGCTTATTGAACAAAAATGAAGCAATATTAGTCAAGATATCATCAGAAATTTGGTCTCCAGCTTGCTAGAACGAATTGAAGCAGCTCTGAAGAACAGGGGACATCATTGTCAATATTAACTGCGCTCTTCAACTGAGTGTATTTATTAATAGAATGTGTTTGGGCTAAAAATCTTTGTATATCTCACTTCAAATTATGAGAAAAACATACTAAAACTAAATGCAACGTTTTATTTGCTCTTTTAATTTTCTTTTAGGAAAAAATAGAGTAGTCTCAAACTTTAGCTACCTACACAAGAATTTTTAACTTTATACAAAGAAGCGGTTTTATCTACCTACAAATAAGCGTTTTTATCTCCCTACAGAGTATCAATTTTAACTACAAAGAAACTTTTTTATTCTATACATAGAAGCGCATTTAAGTACATACACAGGAGCAGTTTAGCTATAAAGAAGCAATTTGAACTGCCTACACAGAAACTATTAAGTAGCTACAAAAAAAAACACTTAACCACCCTACAAAAAACACAACTACAGACAAAGAAGCACCTTTAAATAACTCTCAGGGAGCGCTTTTAACTATTTATAAATAAGCATTTCAAGTACCTACAAAGAAACAAGTTCAACTATCTACAAAGAAGCACTTTTAACTATCCACAAAGACATTTTAACAACCCAGAAAGAAGCACGTTTAACTACCTACAAATAATCAATTTAAGTGTCTATAAAAAATCGTTTTTACCCAACTACAAAGAAGCAAGATATTCTAATTACAAAGAAACACCAACTACCTGCAAATGAGCGATTTTAAATGCCTCCAAAATAGCCTAATAAGTAGCTACAAAAAAAGCGCTTTTAAGTACCTACAAAGAAGCAATAGATACTACTTACAAAGAAACACTTTTAAGTACAGAGAAGCGCTTTTAACCGCGTACAAAATAAGCCATTCCATCCTCCGACCCAGACGCCCAAACGGACTGCGATTCGAAGTTGCGCGACGCATTCAGAACTTCCTTCGGATCTTCACAATCATCATTCCTCAGGTTTCTGCCACACATTCCTAACTTCCATTCCGAGTGAAGGTGGATGGTGTCAGATATAGCATTGACAACCATGCTGCAGCTGACATTTGGAGGATTGCATGCCATCCTTTCCCCGACGTTCTTGGGTTGAACTGGATGTATATCTACCACACATTTTTACCACCCCATCTTCATCACTTTCTTTACAGATCTCTCTTCAACAACTTTCTGGCGGAGGTGTTTTTATTTTTTTGTTGGTTTTCGTTTTTTAATTTTATGTAACAACAATCACTGTAAATCTACGGGTTGCTGTACTCATATTCACGTAATTTCTCGGATATTTAATTCCCAGTGTGTCTAGTTTGCCCCCCTGGAGTACGTGTACTTAAGTACGAACTACTTCTTTTAAGTACATAAAAACGCCGACACAGAATGTAGGGGTGATGTTTTTTGTTGTAGTCTTTATCAGCTTTATCTATTTTTATTATTCCTCTTCTTTGTATTTAGCAGTTTAATGTATTCCACCCTTCCCTCATTCTTACTTCAATGGATGAAAATACCCACGTTGATCATGCCAATTTCCTTCCTTTCCTCAACCTCCAAATCACCCAAATTCAAAATTACATAACGAAAAGCGTGTAATTCAAGTCATATGTGAAAGGGTGTGAGTCATAAGCGAAGGAGAGGTAAAACAAAGGATGTGCAGACAGAAAAATAGTTTAACGCCCTTTACTTCTTCTGTAATATTCATCTATTATGTTCTTAAACATATTTACTATAATGATTTATACGACTTCCCGAGGCAAGTTATTCAAAGTTTGTGTTATTTTATAAGAAAATAAATTTTGTGCTATCGCAGTATTGCATGCTGTTTACTAGATTGAAACAGTTATTTCTAGTAGACCTTCGTTAATCTGAATCAAAATTATATTCGCGAACCCGTTTAAAATTTTAAAGACTTCATTAAGTTAGCCGGCCAGATGTCTATCTTCTAGTGATGCTAAATTAAGATCTTAAGTCTGCTTTGGTATGGTTTATTTCCAAATTTAGAAATTAATTTCGTAGCTCAAAACTGGACACGTTCAAATATTAGCCTCCTTTTGTATATATGGATACCGGAATTGCACCGCATATTCCAAGTGAGGTCTTACAAGCGTTATAGATACTGGAAGAATATTCTCGATTTAAACGCAAAATGTCTAGCTATGTATCCTAGAGCAAGACTATTTGACGAGGCGGTAGTGCTTCTACATACTTACACGAGAATGGGGTGCAAACCGGTAGGTGAGGCTCGTCAGCATATTTACTGTAGTGTTTTCTAGGATAAAATCCTTTAAACAATACGTTCCTACTCTATCTTTTTTCTTATCAGTTGACTGTATCTCGACAAGAGTTCGTAATAACTTATGGATAAAACCCTGTTAGTTCCCACATGCATAATGTAAAGCTTCTCTGGTAGCTCCGTTTGTGAACTCGTTCACTGAATCGAACAAATCCTAAATCTTACCTCCAAGATAGCAGTATCTCTTCCGTCACGTTGCTTTCCTGCGCAGACTTCCTCCAGTTGGCCACTAATAATCCAGATTCCTACAAAACGAACCTCAAAACCATCCTCATCCTGGTCAGAACTTAAAACTTGGCATTATTATCGGTAATCTTGGATTTGGACCTCTCGGCGGAGCTACGAAGCAAATTATTCATTGTTCTCTTCTCTAACCTGTTCATTGTTCATTTCCACGAGCTTTTCCATTGTTCTTTTCTACGAGATTGTTCATTATTCTTTCCTACGAGTTTCTTATTGTTCTTTCTTACGAGCTTAGTCCTTTTTAATTTCCATGAGCTTGTTCACTGTTCTTTTCTACAAGCTTGTTCATTGTTATTTTCTATAAGATTGTTCATTTATCTTTTCTACTAGCTTGCTCATTGTTCTTTTCTACAATCTTGCTCATTGTTCTTTCGTACGATCTTGTTCATTGTTCTTTCTTACGAGCTTGTTCATTGTTCTTCCCTAAGAGCTTGTTCATTGTTCTTTCCTACGGGCTTGTTCCTTGTTCTTTCCTACGGGCTTGTTCCTTGTTCTTTCCTGCCATCTTATTCAGTGTTCTTTCCTACGAGCTTGTTTTTTGTTCTTTTCTACGAGCTTGTTCATTGTTCTTTCCTACGAGCTTGTTCATTGATCTTTCCTACGAGCTTTTTCATTGTTCTTTCCTACGAGCTTGCTCATTGTTCTTTCCTAAAGGCTTGTTCATTGTTCTTTTGTGCAAGCTTGTTCACGGGATTGAAATATTATTCTGTCGTCGAACAGAGTGGAAGACATGGGACTCGTTAGTAGGTCTTGTAAATCAGGGGCATGGGAACATTGGGAGTGGTGTGATAAACATAAAGGAGTGAAAAAAAAGGATGAACCGAGAGGTTAATCAACGAGTTGAAACTTCCGTGCCATTTAATGGTGTTTCCGTGTCCACCCATCGTTACTTTACATTTACTCTACCCTTCACCCACTCCTTCATACCAAAGAACCCAGGTAACCAACAACCTGGACCCATAATTACAGCAGGTAGACAAGCGAGTCAGGCAAATTAATGGGAAAACCTAAATTAATGTTTCGACGATAAAAAAATATCTAAGGGAAGAAATGACTTTACTTCCTCAACACACACCCCCAAACACCCCTTTCCCTCTTGCAACGCCAGATGTAAATTCTAAATCATCGCATTGTTTCACGCTAAGAGGGGTCTAGGGGGTGCTTGGCATCTTAGTGGCGCCATTGTCTCTTAGTCGTCTTCCATACAGGTCCACATTTCAACATTTACACACAAAACGGCTTCTAGCCAAATACTTCCACTCCTCAACCTAATCTACGATGACTTAAGCCTTCGCTGGCAGTCGCCAGATGAGCGTTATTTTAATAAAAAAAAATCTATATTGATCTAATCCTCCATACAAACGCTACGTCATTTGGAACAACCGAATTATATGTGCCCCCCCCCTCACCCCACCCTTACCAATCAGGGCCTTTCCTTTGACACCTGGTTTCAAATTATTACACTTCAAATTCAAACTTATGGTCTTGACACTCAAGCGACCCCGTTCTGTTTGATGCCTATCCCTCGAACGAGGCAAAGCTCGTATTTCCATATGGTACCTTCCTCAGCACTACCCCCCCACCCACCCCTCCATACAGCCACAACCTTAGTTACAGTTTATACAGAAGAGATGGAATATCCCCGATTTATAACAACGAACTGATTAATAATTAAGCAAAGCGTTCAACCTACAAGCAAAAATCCGCCTAATGTGCGTTTTTTGCTAGGCCTGTGATGCTTGTTCGCTTCGCTCACAAAATTAAGAAAGTGTGCGAGAGAAAAATGTTTTAATTTTACAATACATTTTAAATTAGTGTGCAAGAAAAGAAATCATTTCACATTTTTTTTTAATGCACAAACGGACGCACAGACAGACACACACACATGCTAGGATCATTATAATAAGATGTTTACGTTATTAAGGCGCTCTCGTGGATAAACATGCGTTAGCGCTTTTTACCGTGTTCTGTTGTTTTCTATTTTAAGTGCAAACCACCAGTGACATCTCGCAGAATGTTTGTAAGGATATATTCGAAAAGAAAGTAGTGAAGGAAGAGTAAGTAAAATGCGTGGGTGATATGTATAGCTGCTGATCCTCCTGCAGGTATTGGGGCATTCAAGATCATTGGGTGGCAAAAGGCAAGTATAGTAAGTTTCAGGTAAATCGATACAAAGTTGACTGTGCCTAAGAGCTAATGACCACACCAATGGAGGTTATTTAAACTTTTGACACGTTCAATAAGAGTTTAGTTTTCATGCGGGTAACAACATACGTGGTTTCTTATGAGATTGCCAGTTGAAGTTGAAATCGGTACGCCATAATGGGGGCCTTCCGTGCGGGGGGGGGGGGGGAAAGGAGATTGTGAATTTGTTTAACTACCCGAGGAATCTCGTTAAAAAACTGAAACGGCTGAGTATGGCGAGGCTGAGAATAAGGGCAAAGTGCCTACAGTCAGGCACAGCAAATTTCCCGCCTTTGTGATGGTTCTGGACGTGGTGGGCGATGGTCGCGTTATGCCTCTTCACATCTCCCTTCAGAGCCTCAAGGGCGATGCAGACGTTCTTTTCTCCAGGGGGGTGGTACTTAAAACATGTATACTTCCACTCTTTGTCGCATCGACTGTCCCCATCCTTTCTATTACTAACTAAAACAAGATTTCTCTTTTGTCCATGTGGCGACCGCCTACTAGGGCACAAGTCGCCGAAATCATCTTAAAACCTAATGCTAGGCTCATTAAAAGATAACCGAACAAAAACACGAGAAAAACAAATAAATCTAAAACAAGCAAACGAAACCAAAGGCAAAAAATCCGAACCAGAAGCAATAAAAAAGCAAGAAGAAGAAGGAAACACGCTTTGGCGTCTGGGGAGGTCAGCGTCGGGGAGGCCGACTACCCCCAACGAAGGATCATGCGACCAACATCAAAGAGAGTAAAATAAAATGCACGAGGCCAGCCTCGTCCCAAAATTCAGATAGTCCGTAAACCTGTGTCCACGGACCCGTCCCGAGTACAAAGTCAAGAGGTAGCGACCCCGCCCATCCCGATACCAGGACAGGTAACGTGCGCGAAGATAACCCAGACTGGGACATTCAACAAGAATGTGTCAAACAGTCTGGGGGACAACGCAGTCGTCACCATAAAGCGCGGGCGAGCGCTCCACCAAATGGTGGTGCGTCCTGCGAGTGTGAAAAATTCTAAGACGACGCGGCATTGGAGGTAGGTCCATGGGGACAGTCCCGGTGTAATGGCACGCAACTTTAACTTTATCTCGGCCGTCTCCCATCTTCTTTGCCAAGCAGCCCGGAGGGCTCCCTTAATTCCTGCCATGTAGTCGGTGTGAGGAAGAGAAAAACGTTGATCTGATCCCACAGTCCTCACGGACTCCTTGGCGCCCTCATCGGCGCCCTTATTCCCCGCGAATCCCATATGTCCAGGAACCAAGCAGAAGATAATCTCGACATCTACCAGGCTTTCTGCCACCGTGGCGTGACAGATGCCGCGAACCAGGAGGTGTGGAGATTCCAATGCCCCGGAGGGCACTCAGGGCGCTCTCTGAGTCGTTAGAGATCACAAGCCGGTCTCCGAACCGAGCATGTCGCGTTTTATCACGAACCGAGTGGTGTATTGCGACCAGCTTGATCATGAAGGCAGACGTAGGGCCTGGTAGAGCCCTGCTAACTTCAAACAGGGATGATAAGGCGTCGAAGCAGACCCTCCCCCGCCCCCCGAGACTTGGAGCCACTCGTGTGCCCTGGCACGGGTCCAGCACAACACGAAGTGTACCCCACCCAAAACAAGAGATGGTGCCAGGTGTAGTACTCGTATCGAGATACCTATGACGGTGATCGCTGGTCGATGTCTACAAGCAACAATACTCGCACACTTCATCCGCCTTGCAACGAGGACCTTTGCGCTCACCAACGGCATTCTGATCTTTATGCGCATTTTATTATCCGGTTGGGGATCTCATTCGTGATGCCATGGATAAATGGCGCAATTTACCTACTTACCCTGGGGGGTAAATAGATATAAGTACCGATATTAAACTTCTGATATAAACTGTACATGGACGCTAAATCCACTTATTGGAACTGAATAACAGTTGGAAGTTGAATAAAAAATGAGAGAAAAAGCAATAATATGGGTGAGAACTGAATGAAAAGATAAGGCACGATACGATATAGTTCAACAACCCCAAAGTCTGCGATGTGCGCTGCCAACAAATACTCTTTTGGTGTAACAACGCATATAATGCCTAGCAACCTAAATCATAGATGCAACAAACAACCAAGCCAAACAAATGATGCATTAGGAACGTGTGATCCAGGTATGCATTTAACGAAAATGCATTAAAAACGTAATCAAGAAACATTAAAGATGTATTATGGGCGTGGGATCCAGGTGTTGTCTTAAAAGAGGCTGCATTAAGGACGTGTGAACCAGGTATTCGTTTGAACCAAAATGCATTAGGGACGTGTGATACAGGTATTCATTTGAAAGAAGATACATTAAGGAGGTGTGATTCAGGTATTTGTGTGAAAAAGATGTATTAGAGGCATAGGATTTAGGTATTCGTTTACTTCGGTGGAATTATCTTCTCAAAAAAAAGAGTAATCGGAAAGAGAGCTGCATATTTACTCAAATGCAGGTATAGTGGTGAGGCGAATGAACGAAGCCTTGGGGTCCTCTTATAGCTGCCCGTTTGATTTTGAGAGTAA
The DNA here is from genome assembly GCA_963969495.1 of Ceratothoa steindachneri. Lineage (NCBI taxonomy): Eukaryota > Metazoa > Arthropoda > Malacostraca > Isopoda > Cymothoidae > Ceratothoa > Ceratothoa steindachneri. Next base: position 108,757,948 of record OZ018323.1, on the reverse strand, counting down.
TCCAACTGGGGATCTGATCGTTCGGAAGTGAACTCTTGAAGATAAAAACCCTACAATTTAGCTTTTCTAGGCGGTGGATTACACTGGCGAACAATGTATTTGGTGAATTGACAAAAGTACATTTTCCTACCTAACTCGAGCATACTGAATTCAAATCTGAAATCAGATTCTCTCTAAATGCTACAGATTTTTCTTAAGATCAATAACTAATATACAATAATTTTCATTTTATCACGCCTATCATCATGCCCTGAAGTAATTTTGATTACAATACTGTAATCAAATAGATGCTAATTTATTAATGACCGTACATTAGGTTGGAGGACCTCTTCTTGATTTCAATCGGGCAAAAATTTGCGTTTGTAACTCTTTCTCTTGTAATTCTTCTCTGGCTGATCTCTTCTAATCGTCCAGCACTAGTCCGCCATCATGTGTCTATCCCAGAGACCTTGGTATCGCTCTTCCGTCGCTCACGGCTCCCTGATTCTCTGTGAATCGGTCGAGGTGACTATTTAGGAAGAGCAGCTTCACACTCATGTTGCATCCCAGATCACGATATGCTAAAAGCATATTAGTAACCAGATCCTCGTAGTTATGCGCTTTTTTGTTTCCCAAGAAGTTACGAACAACGGCAAAAAATGAGAGCCAGGCTGCCTTCTCTTTTTCATTCATGGTGTTCACGAATCTAGAATCACTCAGAAGTCTTCGGATTTGGGGACCATGAAATACTCCTGCTTTGATTTTTTCGTATGACAAAGCAGAAAACGCCGATACTATGTACTGAAAACAATCATTGTCAGTTCTCAACACCTTGACATACTGCTGTATCAACCCCAGTTTGAGATGAAGTGGAGGGAAAACGATCTTCTCTCGACTTACGATTGGCTCATTAACAATTTTGGCATTCCTGCTTCCAAAGTTTCCCGAACTGGCCCATCTTTTGGGACCAGTGTTTATCACGGGCTCGACTCTCCCACACGCAGATATAGCATTTAAACTTTGTATATCCCTGTCGTAGAATGACCCTTGGTTTTGATCACTATACTTTTTGACACCCTTTTAGTATCGGTATGCTTTAAGGGGCGTGAGTTACTTCTATGATGAAGTAGGCTTTGTTCTAACAGTGTTAATTTAGTGGTTTAGTTCTTAAGGAAGAGCAATTTTTAAACACATAAGGATAAGAGAAAACACCAGAATCTACCAAAATAAACATGTATTTTAAATTAAACACTTAAATATTACAAACCAACAGTTAACACATTTCTATCTTTGGCATCAAAGATCTTTCAATGACAAAAAATAAACAAATAGGCCTCCCGTAAACATACCAATTGCCGATTAGTATTTTTTTTTATCGCGACTCTATTTGATTAGCGTTAAACATTAAATTAACGTACTCTCGTCTACAAACACATATGACCTAGGTTCAAGAACAAGGGTTTCTACTCTCCTTTAAAACTTGGGACGTACTAAACTTCTACTATCGCAATAGAGATATAAATGTTATTTTTAACTTACAGGTAGGTATTAGGGATTGCCGGATGTCGCTGGAGGACTTTGCAGTGTTGTGGCCGCTAGTTGAATTTTCGTGGAGGGATTGCTTGTCGCCTGTGACGGGGGCTGATTCTTCAACGTAATTAAAGAACGGGAGCTCGTTGGGGCTGGGTTCTTCTCCTCTCACTCTTACGGAGCTTGAGATGTGAGAGTCGCTCGAGTGTGAGCGGCTTTGCTTTTCTTCAGTCGGACTTCTTTGCAGACTGCGAAGGCTTTTTCGGTATGGCACCGATATAAAGCTTGACTATTTAGGTTAATACGGCCCTGAAAGGGGGGATTGATTTTCTCAATCTGATCCTATCGTTTCTCATGGAAATAGTCTTGTATGGCTGAAGGATCGATCTTCACGAACTAACCCTACTTCTGGCGTATCGACTTCTAGTCTTCTAGTATGGCTGAAAGATCGATCTTCACGAACTAATCTTTCTTCTGGCGAATCGACTACTAATAATCTTCTTGTCTGGCCGATGGATCGATCTTCACGAACTAATCCTCCTCTGGCGTATCGACTTCTGATAATCTCTTTCTCTTTCTTTGCAGGGCTTATTTATAGGCGGATTGCCGCCCCATCTAAAGGGGAAAGTGACCAGGCCACAGAGGCAAAAAAGGAAGGGGGGGGCGAATGGTGAGTTAGCATCTGGGGAGAGCGAGAATTCCTGAGGTGGCACTGGGGTGCCCAAGTCAGCTCGCAAATTAGAGGCTCGCAACCGCACCGCTACTTGGCGTGCCTTCTGACTCGCACCGCTTTTTTTTCCATAACCTCGGGTTTATGGGTCTCGTGGGTAATTCGATCGTTAGAGCGTCGTTTAAGGACCTTAGGTGGTCGCCTTAAAACTGATGTTAGCTCCAACTGCCCACAGCGGCGGGGAGATCACACATGGTAAGCATTTTCGCCGGCTACCTTTCCCACGCTTTTCCTCATAAGGGAGGGGGGCTTTAATGTACCTATACTCCTCCATGATGCCTAATGTAGCCATTTCTCCACATTTACCTCCCTCCTTAAGAAAATAACGGGAGGGAGTGGGGGTTTTAATCCGACGCTTACAATAATATACATGGGTAACTTACGGAACATTATATTATACAATAAATTCTAGTTCACTCGGGAATGCCTCGATAACATTTCACCTGACCTTACATTAATTCCTATATTACTGTGCCAACTTAGGATCTTCTTACCTACCACTAGGGGGTTACTCGCCCCTAATTACTTACAATTCTACTGATTTACACTTAACTTTGCTATAATACAATAGTTGAGCTGCTCCTTAATCGTCGACAGGGTTCCGACTTAACGAGTCGGCCATACAATTGTTGGACCCTTTTATATAGTAAATGGAGTACTGGTAATCCATCAAGAGTAAACTCCATCTCAGGAGTCTTCCATTCTTACTCTTATTTTTACTTAAGTATGACAACGGTTTATGGTCGCATTCCAACTTAAACTCGCGCCCTATTAGATAATATTTGAATTTACCTATGGACCATATTATGGCCAAAGCTTCGATTTCGATAGTAGCGTAGGCTTTTTCTCAACTCAACAGTTTCCTACTGACCTAAGCTATGGGATAGGTTCTTCGCCCGGTTGGGGTATCTATCAAGTAATCGACTGGACCCCGTGCTTCGAATACTTCGAACGGTCCCTTCCACTGGGCCCATAACTTATTATTTTCGTTCGGGAGTAATAATAAGACTTCATCTCCTGCCTTTAGTTTTCGAGCCTTTGCTTTCATATTGAAGTAGTCCCGGTATTTGGCTAAATTTTTCTCGGCGTTCTCTCGAGCTAAGCCAGAGCAGTATTCTAGGCGCTCGCGCATATCCATCACGTAGGCGTAAGACGATTTGATTTCTTGGTCAAGCTTTGCGTTGGAAAATAATTCCTTAAGAATACTCATAGGACCTCCTACATTTTTCCCGTATAATAGCTCAAAGGGCGAGAATCCCAACGTCCGATGAAGTATTTCTCGGCAGGCGAAAAGGTGCTGCAGGCAGGTATCTGTGCCACTGTGTAGGGTTGTTTTGACACAACTTCTTCAATATATTTTTGAGTGTCCCGTTTAATTTCTCGCAGATTCCGTTAGCGGATGGATGAAATGGACTCGTAAAAATTGGCTTGACTAACAGTAGTTTATTAAAATACTCCATCAATTCTGAGGTGAATTGGCGCCCTCTATCCGATAGAATTTCTTTAGGCAGGCCTACTCGTGCAAAAATTGAAATTAATGCTTCCGCGCAGGAAATAGTGTCAATCTTCCGTAGGGCCACGGCATCTGGGAACCGGGTGGCACAATCCACTAGGGTGGGGATGTAGGAGTGTCCTCCACTCGAAGGGGGGTGAATTGGTCCCACCAAATCAATAGCCACTCGAAAGAATGGTTCGGTAATAACGAGCACCTTTTGTAAGGGAGCGGGAGGTACCTGTCCTCTGGAGGGATCCTTCTGACACACGTCGCATGATCGGCAATAGGCCACAATTTCCCTGGCGGCCTGGGGCCAATAAAAGTGTCGGAATATCTGCTGCGCCGTTTTGTTGTGCCCAAAGTGTCCGGCTAATATTCCACTATGCGCGGTATTCAAAATTCTTTGCGTGTATTCTTGAGGTACACACAGTGCTTTCTTGTTCTCCTTATCCTCCTCGCTGATAGTACGGTAGAGAAGTGAGTCTTCTACGATATACTGGATAGGCTTCTTTCCTTTCACTTGGAGAGCTTCACCTTTAATAGCTTTCTCCCATAGAGGTTTAAGAGTGGGGCATTCCTTCTGAGCACTGGCGAAGGAAGTCAATTTGAACCCATTGTCTTCTAGGGTAATCCTCGGGGTCAACTTAGCAGGTTGCTCTTTCCTCTGGGCTTCTTGTGCCCGGGTGACTACTTGTTGGGCCACTTCTTGCTGGGGAATTAGGGGGTTTTGTCTGATTAGTACTGCGCAGAACTTAATCGGGGCTACTACCACGTCCGTCCAACCGGTGAAATATCTGCATTGTATATGACATCTCACGACGGGGAATCGATTGTCGCGTCCTAAAAAGTCGTGGACGATTGCGAATTTCTTATGGTTATGGTTTACTGGGGGCAGCAACTTGTCGGATACCACTATGCACGTACATCCGGTGTCTCTGACTAAAGTGGATACTCGGCACCCATTAACAGTGCCCTCTTCAAATTGCAGGCCGCCTGGCGAACTTTTGTTGAATAGAAAGTTTACCTGTTGCTGGGGCCCTTCGGATGTTGGCGCGGGGACGTAGGACGAATCAGCTTGTCCTGCTGGGATCGCGACAGTCAGGTTTTGCACCTGTTGTCTCGAGGTCTCCCTCAGTCGGGAGTTCTGTGGGCACTGGAAACTCAGGTGACCTATTATCCCGCAGGTATAACAAGTGACGGGCTTCCTGGGATACGTGCCGGTATTAGGGTATGATCCTTGTGGAATAATAACTTCTTTTTGATTTTTTTCTCCTCCAAAATTTGGCTTATAAGTTCCTCTTGCTCCTGAGAACTTAAAGGGCTTCTTCTGCAAATGCCTGGGTGGTGGCCCATTTTTCTTTGGGGAGGAAGCCTTCTCTTTCTTGTACTCCCTCGGATATAACCAATGATTTACCGCGTGGAGGTCAGCCTCGTCCAGACACTCGTTGAAGGTAGAAGCTTTTCGGTCCTTAACGAATGCACGGATTTCCTGGGGTAGTGTACTTAGTAACTGATCTCTAAGCATGAAGTCGACGACCGCAGCGACTTCGTTCTCTACCCCTTCTGACTCCATCCAAAACTGTAGGCTTCGACGAAGTTCAAAGCCAAAATGTTTGTATGTTTATCCAGGTCTTATACGAGACTGCCTGAACTTCATCCTATATTCTTCCGGGTTAAGGTTTGTTGCTGAGAGAAGTTCGGCTTTGAGAGTGGAATAGTCCACAGTCGCTTCTGAGGGTAAAGATACGATTATCTCTCTCATCCTACGATTGAGTAGTGAAAACAGTCTGGCGACCCCATCTTCTTCTAGGTCCCAATTATTGACTTCAAATATTTTCTCAAAATGGGAGAGATATGAGCATAAATCTTCATCGTCCCTGTACTCCGGGAGTTTCATGCTGGCCGCTGGTGACACTCCTGTTCTGGATGACACTGACTGCACCTCTAACTCGTCTTTGCTAAGAGCTCTTTCGTGGGCCCTTATCTTCTCTCTTTCATTAGCTTCCATTTTCGTCTTTTCTCTTCTTTCATCAGCTTCCATTTTCGCCTTTTCTCTTTTTTCATCAGCTTCCATTTTCATTTTACGTTCCTCTCTTCTTTCTTCTCTTTCGTTTCTCTCTTTCTCCTGAATAAACGAGTTCAGCTCGGTTCCTTCCAGTCCGAGGCTTTGACCTTGCTTCCGATAAAGGTCAAACAATGCCATCGCGCTTATGTCAGTCATCTACCTAGTTTTTAATCAAGCCTGACCTACTCCACCACCGAAACTTACCACTTGGCCAAACAATTACGTTTAGATGGTATCCACCTCTAACTTTACCAATTTTCCACTCGTCAAATATTCTATTATTCCTGGTGTTCCTTTTATGTGTTAGCTCTTCCTTAAATAGACACTGCTGGGTTCTTTCTAATTTAAAACCCCACACCTGACACCACTTTTATAATATGTCGTAGAATGACCCTTGGTTTTGATCACTATACTTTTTGACACCCTTTTAGTATCGGTATGCTTTAAGGGGCGTGAGTTACTTCTATGATGAAGTAGGCTTTGTTCTAAGAGCGTTAATTTAGTGGTTTAGTTCTTAAGGAAGAGCTATTTTTAAACACATAAGGATAAGAGAAAACACCAGAATCTACCAAAATAAACATGTATTTTAAATTAAACACTTAAATATTACAAACCAACAGTTAACACATTTCTATCTTCGGCATCAAAGATCTTTCAATGACAAAAAATAAACAAATAGGCTTCCCGTAAACATACCAATTGCCGATTAGTATTTTTTTTATCGCGACTCTATTTGATTAGCGTTAAACATTAAATTAACGTACTCTCGTCTACAAACACATATGACCTAGGTTCAAGAACAAGGGTTTCTACTCTCCTTTAAAACTTGGGACGTACTAAACTTCTACTATCGCAATAGAGATATAAATGTTATTTTTAACTTACAGGTAGGTATTAGGGATTGCCGGATGTCGCTGGAGGACTTTGCAGTGTTGTGGCCGCTAGTTGAATTTTCGTGGAGGGATTGCTTGTCGCCTGTGACGGGGGCTGATTCTTCAACGTAATTAAAGAACGGGAGCTCGTTGGGGCTGGGTTCTTCTCCTCTCACTCTTACGGAGCTTGAGATGTGAGAGTCGCTCGAGTGTGAGCGGCTTTGCTTTTCTTCAGTCGGACTTCTTTGCAGACTGCAAAGGCTTTTTCGGTATGGCACCGATATAAAGCTTGACTATTTAGGTTAATACGGCCCTGAAAGGGGGGGATTGATTTTCTCAATCTGATCCTATCGTTTCTCATGGAAATAGTCTTGTATGGCTGAAGGATCGATCTTCACGAACTAACCCTACTTCTGGCGTATCGACTTCTAATCTTCTAGGCTGGCTGAAAGATCGATCTTCACGAACTAATCTTTCTTCTGGCGAATCGACTACTAATAATCTTCTTGTCTGGCCGATGGATCGATCTTCACGAACTAATCCTCCTCTGGCGTATCGACTTCTGATAATCTCTTTCTCTTTCTTTGCGGGGCTTATTTATAGGCGGATTGCCGCCCCATCTAAAGGGGGAAGTGACCAGGCCACAGAGGCAAAAAGGGAGGGGGGGCGAATGGTGAGTTAGCATCTGGGGAGAGCGAGAATTCCTGAGGTGGCACTGGGGTGCCCAAGTCAGCTCGCAAATTAGAGGCTCGCAACCGCACCGCTACTCGGCGTGCCTTCTGACTCGCACCGCTTTTTTTCCATAACCACGGGTTTATGAGTCTCGTAGGTAATTCGATCGTTAGAGCGTCGTTTAAGGACCTTAGGTGGTCGCCTTAAAACAGATGTTAGCTCCAACTGCCCACAGCGGCGGGGAGATCACACATGGTAAGCATTTTCGCCGGCTACCTTTCCCACGCTTTTCTTCATAAGGGAGGGGGGCTTTAATGTACCTATACTCCTCCAGGATGCTTAATGTAGCCATTTCTCCACAATCCCTTTGCTGGCCAAGGAGGAAATTGACCATCTTAAGGTCTACATATATGATCCAATTGTGTTCATGGTACTTAAGTAAATCCATGACCATTCTTACGTCATCGTGAGTTTCTCGCAGATGGACAGAGAGACCGAGAGAACCTCCACCAAAGTCATTCCCATTTGGCAAAAGGACACACTTGAGGCTACACTTGGAGCTATCCAAAAACAGTCTCCACTCAGCAGGGCTATAGGTGCCAAGTCTCAACTCGGTAAACAGACCAGGAACATTGTGACAGTATACAAATTGTTTGTCCCAAGAGAAATACTTAACTAATATACTCTTCCTTGTTCAGTAATATGATACACGTACCGACCTGTCAAGTATATGTCTTTCACTCAAGCTGGAGGCTAAAAGTTCTGCAGCTTTCTTGGTGAGGGCCAAATCACGTATCAAGTCATTCAAATCCTCTTGATTTAAACAGTGAGTAGCTAATGACTGTTCAGCATCTGATGATGAATCAACAGACTCTGAATCCATTATGTGGACGTCCATATTAGGTACATCATTTTCATCCTCGGAGGAAGCATATCCATTGACAATCAGAACTTGTAAAGACTCAGAATTAGGTACTGGCCGGATTGTCGAGGGAATGTTGGGTAGTCGATCTTGTGCCTATTTTTCTTGCCAATCCCTTTAGTATTGACCAGACAGAAATAACAGTCCGATACATGATCCTTTGGCTCTCGCCACACCATGGGGAATCCAAAAGGAAGACCATTTCTCTTTCCTTTCGTTCACTCACGAAGATGTTCCACACAACTATCGCAAACAGCATGTAGGGCCCACTTCTTATCTTGATCGCCAAGAAGTACATCAAAATATGCCTTATAAGTGCGGATCACAAAGTTTGATATATTGCGCCTTTGACGAACTAGCATGTAACAGCCACATATGTAGCAGAAGGTGTCTTAATCATTAACGCAATTTCCTCTTAACGAAGCCATCACTCTAACATGAGACGTGAAAAAAGAAACATTAATGTCAATATTTTGCACAATAACACTTATTTACTATCTTACTACTCGTACTATGTACTGTGAAGTATTTGCTTTCTACAAGCATCCTCTCTGTCCGTCCGGAGGGCAGTTTTCGGGGAAACGAGAAAATAGAAATTACAGAATAACTATAGCATGTAGGTAAAAATGGATATATATATATTTGAAATCAGCATAAAAAAACGAATTAAAATTGGCAGATAAATCTAAGTCACCAGAAAATGTGATTAAAATTGTTCCTCTGCGTTATCTGACGGAGCTCGGGTAGAAATTTGGGGTTTCGTAGTTTGAAACTTAGTCACTACTCTAATTGTTGATGGATCTAAGCCATTTATACGGACATTTTCGGCGTGAAGGGGGGACGGGGGATTCAGGAATTTTCCTCTGCAGTGTTGTGAGACTAAGAGGGTAGTCTTATTCTCTGCCGTGTTCGTTTACCTACGTCGGTGGTCTTGGTGATGCCTTTCGCATCCGGTCGCCCATATTTACACATCCGAATTACGGTCTTATAATCCTCTTTATGATCGTCTAACATTATCATCTTTATCATTATGTCAGTTTTATTACTATATAATTAACATGTTATGATTATTATTAATATTATCATTATCATTTTGATTATGATCTATACCGTTGCGAAAACACTCAATTTTATTAGGATTAATGTGTATTTGATTGGATAGTGATTAATATTATTCCTTAAATATCAATGTTCAATTGAAATTCATTCAATTTAAGTTCCTAATTATCAGGTTTGAACGAAAGTAATGCCCGAGTTCCTTGAATAAATTTTTAGATAGTTTTTATTAAAGTAGTGCCTCTTGTTATCGTTTAGAAATGCTACAATGCGTAATTTATACTTTTTTCTTCCAGATTATAAAAATATTGTTCATAATCTTGTTTAGTACTCAGACCTTTGTCCTCCCATCTAAAGATTACATTAAACATGTTTTACTCTGAGTTTCATTAATGTGTCCCTGCAAATACAGTGGTAAAATCCATTCGGAGCACTTAGTGTGATTATGCAGTAAATGAAAGAAGCTCCCCTTTCCGAAGTGCGGATTTCAGTCCAAAGGATGGGCCAAATGAAGGTCGTCCAAAAGAACTTGATTCCGAAGAAGTGGAAGTTGTTGTCACATCAAATCCTGTTACAACTTCTAGGGAACTCGCAGAACAATTTAACTGTCCTACGCCAACTAAAAAGGATAGGAAAGGTTCCGGTGGTTTGGAAATATGTCCCGCCCGAACTGTCCACGGCGAATCTGCAACTACATGTTGTTCGCTGTGAGTAAGTGCTTTCACGACACCTTCAGACAGTATTTGGGGGCAGAGTTGTTACTGGTGATGGGAAATGAATCCTTTATAATAAAGAAGTTATACCCCGTCGTTCGAAGAAGAAGAATTTATCCTCAACCGAGAGGAAGACTTCCTCCAAAAGAGATCCTGTTGAGCGTATGGTGGGATATTGAAGGAATTGCCCATTACGAACTGTTAGAGAACAAACAAACAAATAATGCTAATCTCTCTACATTCTAATTCGTCGTTATCATCCTCCATTACGATAATGCCCGTCCTCACACAACTCGAATGACCAAAGAGGGCTCGGTTGGGAAATATTGTTTCATCCTCCATATTCTCATGACCTTGCCCCCATCTGATTATCACTTGTTTAGGGAGTTTAAAGAACCATTTGGATGGTATTAGGTTGACATCAAAAGAAGAGGTTGAAAGCCAGCTGTATTCATATTTTGCACCAAAACCCAAAGAATTTTACATGCGTGACATTTATAAGCTACTTGACAGATGGAATGAGCTTCTTGGAAGCAATGGAGATTATGTTTATGATTAAATATTTCCATACTCATATGTTTTTTTTAAATATTAATATATAGATTAAAAACGGACATTACTCTCGTTCCAACCTGATACATTGGGTTCGTCTCGATCTGCCTCTGTCACAATGTGGGCACATAGGTTGCAACAATAGTACTCCATCGGCATGTTTCTAGAACGGAGGAGTGTTTCGTTGTGGTATGAAATACTTTCTGAGTAGTGGACTATTGGAACAACTTGCCATATGATGGGGTTAAATGTAGAACCTTAAGTAATTTTAAGTTCAAACCAGAAAAACAATAAAACAAAAAATCTTGAGAATGAACTATCAAATTATTAAAAAAAATATATAAGCAATATCATAGTTCTAATAGTTTTCACTTCAAATGGAGTAAATAAAGGTCAGAAGTATTTTGGAATCAGTATTTTCTCTTTTCCGCGGGACAGTTTTGCATTCATACACAAATGAAAACTAACTACAACTTAAACTTGACCAAAATCTATATATCCACATATGTTGCAAAATCTGGCACCTATAATTATACTCGAAATCTACGCCAAAGATCAGGAGTAGAAAAAAACGCACCACCACTACTACAAACCTCCGAAGTAAAACCAAACCCAAATTTATAACCCTCACTAAAACCTTAATGAGGCAAAGTGACTCAACCCCACCTAACCCTAAAATAATCCAGTAAATAGGGAAAAGCTCTAAACAACCATAAGCTTCATTTAAATCATAAAAATCACCTAGAAAACCTATCCCGATTGCGAGTTCACTCGGCCATCACGAACCGATGTTCGCATGATTGGCGACTCGGCCTCGATTCTTAGACTCACCTTAAGGCGATTGAGCGCATTCGTAATGCGATTCCGGAGATTTAACCTCATAAGACATATTTTTACGCTCCCAACACATGACACCATGAGGAAAAGCGAAAAAATTATGGGGGCCATTGAGTCTGACAGCGGGGAGGTGCATTTCTATTATTAGTTTGTATTATTATTATAATAATTACTATTATTTGACTATCATTATAATTTTTACTAAAGGATGTGGAGAAGATGGACAAAATGGAAATGTGTGGAGAAGAGATATATATATATATATATATATATATATATATATATATATATATATATATATATATATATATATATATATATATATATATATATATATATATATTTATATAGGGTCTTTTAATAAAATCGCTCGATTTTTAAATTTAAATAAAACAAGTTGTGTGTGATATATGCGCTCAATTTATTTTAGATTTGAAACTACATTTTATGGCATTAAGTGTGAAATATGACGTCGTTCAAATGTCCGCCGCGGTTTCGCTTGGTGGAACGTATTCGGGAGGCCCAATTTTCGATGACTTTGTTGCATAAATCTGGCTGAATTTGCTGGATGGTGTTCGTTATGTTGACTTTGAGGACATCAACTGTTTTCGGATTATTCGCATAGTCCTGCGATTTAAGGTAGCCCCAAAGAAAGCAGTCTAATGGCGTTAAATCGCATGATCTCAGTGGCCATTTGACGTCGCCGCCGCGCGAGATGACCCTGCCCTGAAATCGCTGGTGCAAAATGTCTATCGTGGCGTGCACAGTGTGGCACATAGCGCCTTCTTGTTAGAACCAAATGTCGTCAGTATCCATATCAGGCATATAATCCAGTTAAGGCCACAAGAAGTTGCTTATCATCGATCTGTAGGTCTCGCCGTTGACGGTTATGTCAATCCCATCTTCGTTCTCAAAAAAATAGGGACCGATGATTCCGTTAGACGAAAATCGGCACCAAACAGTGACTTTGTTGGGATGCAATTAGTGCTGGTGTATCTCATGTGGATTGTTTTCGTCTCAAATCCAAAAGTTTTGCTTGTTCACAAATCCATTCATCCATAAATGGGCCTCGTCGCTGTGGCAATGATAGAAATCATGTAATGCGCGGAATGTTTGTCGAATTGATCATTGACGTTGATAATAACATTTGATGATGTGCACACGCTGTTTAACGCTATAACCTTCCATCGTGAGTTGCCAAGTACTACTAAATAGTTCACATGAGGATGCCAGATGTTGCTTTAACAACATGGCCACTATCACTCGACAAAGCTCAAGCGTCTTTGTTGAAAGACCCTATATATATATATATATATATATATATATATATATATATATATATATATATATATATATATATATATATATATATACGAGGGGCAGTCAATAAGTTTTGCAATTCGGATATAAGGAAACGAGATATGAGGAAAAGTGTTTTATTAGTTTTCAATATAACTACCCTCGACTTCAATGCACTTGCGCCACTTGTCCCTGAGGCTTCGAATTTCCGACGATCAGAAATCTCAAGACTGCTGTCCAATCCACTCCTGGACGGCAAGCTGGACATCTTCATCGTCCCCAAACCGGCGTCCACGCAGTGCAGCCTTGAGCTAGCGGAATAAAAAGTAGTCGCTAGGGGCCAGATCTGGACTGTAGGAGGGATAGTTGAGCTCCTCGAATCCGCACTCGCGCAGGGCAGCTTGTGCAACTCTGGCCTTGTGGACAGGGGCATTATCGTGGAGGAGCAGGACACCACGTGTCAACTTGCCACGCCGCTTCTGACGGATGCACTTCTTCAACCCAGCTAGTTCCTCGGCGTAATATTGGCCTGTGATGGTCCTTCCACGAGGCGCATAGTCCATCATCAACACTCCCTCAGAATCCCAGAAGATGGTGGCCATGATCTTCCCGGCTGAGGGTTGGGTCCGGACCTTGATGGGGGTCGGAGAGCCCCTGTGTTTCCAGGCCATGCTTTCGAGCTTGGTCTCGGGATCCCAGTGATGGACCCACGTTTCATCATCTGTCACTATGCGTGACTTGAATCCCGCTGGGTCTTGGTTGTACAGGAGTAGCACTCCTCCGAACTTTTGACAATGTATCGGATATTTATTACACACACTGTATATATACACACACACAACTACGGCTAAAAGTTTTCGGACACCTCAGAAATATTAGGAAAGAGGATAAATGCAGGGTTGTAAAGTATTTATTTGCACATCAATATGAATATAACAGTGAAATGAAGAGGAATAAATAGCAATAAGTTATTTATGCCACAAACAGTCAACAAGAATTAACAAAATACAAAATTAGTCAGAGCATGTAACATCAGCAGCATATAAAAGATAAGCAGATGAAGTTCTGAGAAAATTACCTAACACCAAATTAATCCATGAAGCTCAGTAGCGTGTCGAGGGTCACTTGGCAGTAATGAGAGCATTTATTCTTCGATGCTTTCTCTTAATAAGCGTGCGACACTTGGGGTAGATGATGCTGGCCCATTTCTCGGTGATGGCTGCCTTCATTGGAGGCTAGCTGACGACGTATTAGGGCTCCTTTCAGGTCCTGCCAGACGTCTTCAGTGGAGTCATATCCAGAGACTGAGGTGGCCAGTCCAGCACCTTATACTATTGCCCCGTAACCGCTATATGGTGGACGCAGATTTGTGTAAATAAATATTGTCCTGCTGAAAAATCACATTCAGAGCATTTCAGGAGAGGCCTTGGCCTGGGGGAAGCATGCAATCTCTCAGAACAGCCTGCTACTTCTCTAAGTTCATAATGCCATCAGAAACGGTGAGACGAACCACACCTGAACGTGACATGCAGCCATATACCATTACAGAGCGGTCACTCTACTTTACTGTTGGCACTATGCACTCTTGATTCCATTTCTGCCGGCCATAATGCGGACTCTCTTTGAATGGGGTCGGGAAAAACTTAAATGTGTGCTGGTTGGACTATAAAACCCCAGCTTAACCTCTTCTTCTTCGTGACACCCTGTCTTCTTACCCTGCTTCTTTACTTTCGCTACAACCCCTCGCACATCTTTCTCTGATTGACATCCAATTTCACAAGGTAGACACCGACCAGCTTCCTCTCCCCCAAACATCACGGATCGGAACTGCATGGGAATAATTCCCCCTCGCCCTGAGCTAAAAAAGAAACAACAACAAAAAACAGAACAAAAAGGAAACAAGAAGGAAGCGCGTTTCTGCGTCGAGGGTAGGACCGCCTCCCCCCGGCGTAGGAACATGCAACCTACAACAAAAAGTCGTATAGTTCGCAAGTCTGTGTGCACCACTCGACTACAAAAGACAAGCGGTAGAAACCTCGCTCGTCGTGGTACCGAGACAGGTAGGGTGCGCAAAGATTACCTAGACTGGGACATTAAACGAGAATGTGTCGAACAGTCTGGGGGACAACGCAGTCGTCGCAATAAGGCGCAGACGAGCGCTACATCAAATGGCGGTGCGCCCCACGAGTGTGCCTAATTCGGAGAGGACAGAAAGCAACCTGAAGCCATCGCGGCATTGGGAGCTAGCTCTATGGTAACAGTCACGGCGCATTGATACGTAACTTTAAGTTCCACTCGACCACCTCCCATCTTCTTTGCCAAGCTACCCGGAATGCAGCCCGTATTTCTGCCATGCACTCGGTGTAAAGAAGAGCGATACGTTGTTCTGGTCGCCTAGTCCTTGCAGACTCTTTGGCGCTCCCATTCCCCGCAATTCCTGCATGTCCAGGAACCCGGCCGGCTCGCCAAAATCGTGGCGTCACGGATATCGCCAAATCCTGGAGATATCGCCAAATCCTGGATTGGAGAGGTGGAAGCACCCTCTCCGCTAATTGAATTTTCAGATGACCCCTGAGAAAGCACAAAGTAGACCGCTATTAGATTTTAGTTTCGCGAAGGCAACTCTACACAAGAGGGTAAATTGAAAGCACCCGAACCCTTATTTATTGTATTGGGGGCACCAACAACTTACCCAGGCCCTGCTAGAGAGTATTATTCAGCCGAATGACGGGCCTTCCCTAATTTGCACTGTCCGGAAGATAAGAGCTCTTATTGGTATCAAGTGCAGGTAGACAAAAGGTCGAGAGGATAGAAAGGGCTTGAAATCCATTTGAGTCTATTTCACCAAAAGGAGTTCTAGATCAATCGAGCTTTAGTGATTTGGCGCGAAATTTAAATTCCCTCCTACTCGCTCATCACTAAGGGCCAATATGGCTGGATCTGATAATCATGATCACCCTTAATACTTTCCTCCCTTTTTTTCTTTTGTGCTTGTTTGGTTTTTACCATATTGCCCTCAGTAACAATGATGGCCGACCATGTTTTTCCCCTCGTCCAAACACATTTGCCATAAATAAGATTTAATCTTCCATTTAAATAAAGACTGCCAAGTATTCGTCGTAACTATGGCAACAATCAATAACCTGGGAACGGGTCAGGCCTTTTCTTCTTCGACCGGGGAGTTTGAAGTAGGCGTAATAAGAAGAATCCCTACTAACGAGGCAGTCGAGAAGTGCCCCTTTGGAGATGCTAAGAGGATATGATTAAATCAGCAATGAAAAAAGCTGTCAATAAACCTCCCCTAATGTCTCCACAAGAATTCTCCCCTACTTCCCCAAGGAAGAGATAAATGACTAACTCTCCCTACATGCCCAAAGGAGAGGTAATGGCTTCATTTGAACTGCACCTAAACCCCTGAGGAAGAAGTTATCACTTCATTATAACTCTTCTTACACCGTTTCAAGGGAGATGTAATAAATCTCTCTTCCTTAACAGAAAATACACTTTCTCACCTCTCTGTAAATTGATTTAAATTCATCTCCGTACGCACTCATACCTATCCATAGCCTTATAACACCCATCCGAGCTATTACATCCTTTCTCTGAACTTAGATCTCGTATGAATACACCCCTAATCCCCATAAGCAAAGTAAAAGCACATTAGGTATCGTTAGTCATGGAATGGGACGCAAACTTGGGTCTACTTGTCTGATGTCACATACTGTATAGTGTCGCACCTGTGCCATGAAATTTACGGCAAACTCTCCCCAATTATGTAAATACCAGGCAGTGTAAAGTGGTACTAACAATCAGCATAAACAGAACCATTAATACTAACTCACAAATAAAGGAGTGAGAGAGAGAATAAATACCATGAGAGTCAGTATCCCAATGCTCATCGATCTGTTAAGATGCTACAAAAGATCTCAAGACGTTGCACGAAATTCTCACAGTGCATTTTGATCTCCTCAGAACCTTTAGCATTCGCCCAAAAGCCACCCATCAGGAGAACGGGCCGCTTTGGGCCACTCATCAGATGGAGCGGCCATTTTAGGTCACCCATCGAGGAAACAGCCGTTTCAGGCCACGCATCAAAGGAAACAGACTTTTCAAGCCAGCGATCAGAGTTGTTTTTTATTAAGCCACCATTTGGCGACTGCCTACATAAGCATAAGTCGCCGAAATTATATTATAGCCTAATGCTAGGCTAAAATCACGTTTAAAGAAACAAAACACAAACAAACACAAAACCAAAGGAAAAGAACAACAAGAAAAACAAATCAAGAAACAAGAAAGCAAGAAGAAGGAAGCACTCTGTGGCGTCGTGGGGTGGCCCGCCTTCCCCGGCGCGGGATTATACGACCACCACCAAAGAGAGTAAAATAAAATGGAGGAGGTCAGCATCTTCCAAGATGTCAAACAGTCTACAAGTCTGTGAGCAGCAACCCGGACCGGGACAGGTAACTTGTGCGAAGATCAGCCAGACTAGGACATTCAACAAAAAAGTGCCGGACAGTCTCGGTGACAAAGTAGTCGTCGTAGTAAGGTGCAAAGGAACACTCCATCAAATGACGTTGCGTCCCGTGAGTGCACCCAAATCGAAGACGACAGAAGCGATCTGAAGCCGTCGCGTTATTGGAAGGTAGATCCTTGGGAACACTCGCGGCGAAATTTAGGTACCCATCGGCTTTCACCCATCTTTTTTGCCAGGCTAACCTGATACCTGTCATGTCATGTAGTCGGTGTGAGTAACAGCGAAGGACTGGTATGGTTAACTTTTCCTCGTAGACTATTTAGCAACCTCATCGGCGCGCTCATTCACAGCAATTCCGACATGTCCAGGGACCTAGCTGGAGATAATATCTACATCCGTTCGGCTCGTGGGAGCCGTGGCGTCACGAATATCGCAAACCAGGCTATAGGGAGATTTTAATACCACGAGAGCATTCCTGGCAATTTGCGAGTAGCTACAGATCATAATCATGTCTACGAGCAGGGTAAGGCCCGTTATCCTCCTCATACCGAGGAGTGTATTGCAACCAGCTCGATCATGAGGACAGACGCAGCGGCTGTAGAGCACCGGCGACTTCAAACAGAGAAGATACAGCTTTGAAGTCGACTCCCTTCTGGTGTTTGGAGCCATCCGTCTACACGGCACATACCCAACATGACACGAAGTGTGCTCCAAAACTTCCGAACGCAATATTTTCGCCACTTTGGAAACATATGCGTAGCGAAAAATAGTCAAAGGCGTAACCTTCAGGGTGGCATCCTAGGAAGAACCAGAGGTACCACCGGCTTAAAAGCTATACCAAGCTCTTGGAGTTTCTTAGCTCTAAACTCCAACGCCTTAGGGTACTACTTGTGTCTTTTTATGGCATAGATACTGGAGAGATCGGCAACGGATGCCATAAAAGACGTTGACGACTGAGGGAAGCGCCGGGCCGGTGCCTTCAAGCGCACAATGCTATATGTACGGCGCAGAGCAAGCGTTATCTTCTCGGGAACATTAAGTAGATTCTCAATCAGGTAAGTGCAGAAAGCACCTGTGGCCAGGCGGAGACCGGTGTGATGGATTGAGTCCATCTTTCACAATGCACGTTTGGCTACGGAATCATAAAATTTGCATCCGTAGTCAAGCTTTAAACGAACAAAGGACCGAGAGAAAATCAAGGCACTAGCCCTATCAGCACCACAAGTGTTGAACGTCATGGAACGAAGAATATCCACAGCTTGAGTTGAAGAGGCCCTAATGCTTCGAATATGAGCCTCCCAGATGAGGCATCGGTCGAATACTATACCAAGCAAAAGATGCAAATCCACCACTTCCAGGCGAACCCCGTTTACTAATAAGTTTAGATGCGGGTGGAGCCGTAGAAGGCGGCAGAAGTGCACCATCCTAGTATTGACCAAAGAAAACCAAAGCCTGTGCGCCTTAGCATAGCGAGAGATGCGGTTCAATGCCATTTTTTGTCGACCTTCCAGAGCTAGCATCTGTGTTGCACCAAAGGAGATCGAAAGGTCGTCCACGTACCAGTACCCAAGTGATGCCGTTGAAACTCAGGTTAAAGAGCGTGACATTGAGGACATTCCCCTGTAGAACACACTCTTCCTCTTCCATTGGGACGAACAGGGCTTCCCACACTGTCCGCGAAATCGAGGATCTGGCATAAATTCAGAAATAAAGATTGGGAGGCGTACCCATTCGCCCCATCATGTGGAAAATCATTATGATACCGTATTGCAATGTGATATTATATGCCTTTTTCCAGATTGAATAACATCGTGGCATAGTGTTGTCTACGGCAAGGGTATAGTGATCTCTCCCCTGTTTGAAAAATTTGAGCACAGTCGCGATTCGCCAAGAGTCTGATAGGATACCCTCTGTCCATATCATGTGGAACAAATCTAACAGAAAGGCCATGCCTCGCTCAACCGTGTAGATGCATTGGATACGGAACATCGTCCTGAACAGAGGCGGGGCCCGCGGATGAAGTGATAGTGGAACGCACCTCACACAATGTAAAGCTGTCGTTGAATGGTTATCCCCATCTGGAGCTAAAGTCCAGTGGGCGGCCTTCAGCGGCATCACGACGTTCATTCAATCTTGGCGGAGCAGAATCTCGGCTAGAGAATGTCTGTCACGAAAAATTCTGACACGGACGCGAGTTCTGTGATTGCGATCCCGTTCTCCAATAAGACTGTTCGGTGGTCCTGCGGAAAATTACCCAGAACCCTTTTTACTCTATTTTTATACCTATGCAAGAGAAATCTTCCCGTTAAGCGAAGACACGTATACCTGCCAGGAGGAGCGACCCACATGGCCTTTATAGCTCATGTAGGCATATCACTTCTGTCAGAGAGCCGTTTCAAAAACGACCAGACGTTCTAGCAATAATAGTTTTGCCCAAGCATGAGGTCGCAGTATAAGAACTCAACGGCCTCATCCACTGATCTAAACTCCTCAACTGGGACAGAGAAATTAATCATTGGCTGAAATTGGAGACCATTGCGTCTACTCTAAGAGGCCTTTTTGGCAGTAGCGTTCTAGAAAATAATAGTTAAATAGAAAAGTGATCACTACCATGGAGGTCAATGATTACCCCTACTCGAAATAATGCTGTGCATCCGGAAAGCACAAAGATCTAGGCAGGAAAATGAAGTTGTTCTCGCTCAATTATGCGTAAACTCATCCTCACTTAGGACACCTATTTCCAGATCGTTGATCAGAACGACAAGGACCTGACCCCTGGGATTGATCGAGTAATCTACCGTTCAAATCCCCTAGCAGTAAAAAAGGGCCTCGGCAACCGGGCCACGATCCAGCGGAAGTCGCTCGCGTCGAAGACGATTGACGGTGGAATATACGTTGAAATAATATTATCCCTCCTATCCATATTCAGCTACACTGCTAATGCCAGAACGGAGTTATTTATAGCAAATAGAAGAACGGAAGCATCATAACAGGTGTAAATCACCCATCTTCCTGCCTAGCCCCAATCACTAGGAGGTTAGTCGCAAAGCCTTTATAGCTTGGGAGGATGGAGAGGGAGAATGCACCAAACATGGACTCTTTCAGTTCCTCCTCATTAACCCGGAGTTCACTGCAATTCCATTGAAGTAATATGCCCTTCAGGCCTAGCTCGGAGATGAAGCGGGAGCCGTCTTCGTAGGGAAGGTCATCACGGACATGGCCTTACGCTTCCCGGAGAAAGAACCCCGGGCGTTATTGGCCGAACAAGGCACTGAAGGTGTTGTCGCCTTCGAGGACAGCACCTTTGGATGATCCCGCATTCCCGAGCCACCCACTGCAGCCTTGGTTGGGGGCGTAGGAGCCGAGCCTCGTTTGGTGCTCTTATTTCGGGGGCAGCTTTGAAATCCCCGAAACAGCCTCACGACCACCTTCAATGTTGTCGCCCCCTGTATATCTAACACCTCGGTGAAGGAGCGTAGTCGTTTTGCCTTACGGGGAACAGGCCCTTGTTTTAGCCGAGGATGCGTGTGAACTATTTATGCCCACAGTTATGCCCACTCGTAGGTCTGGAGGGGCCAGGAGCCGATGGTACCTATTTTTAAAATTGAAGAATAACACGTCCCAGACAGCGTCAGCTGAGACATGATCAAGTCCTTAGCCTCGCAAAATTACATACAATTCGTAGCCTTAACGGCCAGGATACCTTCTGCAGGGGATACGCACCACATTGCTTCGGAAAAGTGGGGAGGGACTCTCCGCAATTGATGCACTTGACCATGTACGATAGTAACTTATCGTGTGCGTCATTGGAGCCTCTTACACAAACTTCGGGTAAATATGGCTTTGCCAGTCTCCGGAATCATTTCGTATAGCCGAAGCGGTGGCAGTAGTAACCCTTCAGCGGCAGTGATACAAATGCTTTCACTCGGTAACGATATCAACCGTCACGCACCGACTCATGGAGCCTGTCACGATCGAAAATGAGGAAGAGTGTAGGGTTGGATCTCAAGGCCACTCCCTGTTTTGTCATCACAAGTTCGACCTTGACCGCCGAATCTTCGACCAGCTCTAAGGTGATTTATTCTATAGAGCAATCTACGAGTATTCCCCGCATTAGTCACTCCTCTTTCACGAAATTCTCGAATTAAGTGTCCGAAGAGCACTCATCAAAACGACCTCGGAGGGACATGACGCACACGCCAGAAGGCTACCGTCCGAGAAAAGGGTCAATTTCAGATCTCTACCAATCAAGCTAACTAATGCTCTCCTCTGGTGGATCATGTTGCCATTGGCAACCAGAAAGCGTTTAAAGACAGTGAGCTCGAAAACGTCAGGTAGTCTCTGATTGAGATAACAATGTAATCAAGGTTCCATTCAGCGCATTTGCGACTTTGGTATTCGTCTTTGTCCTGCCGCTCGAAGCCGGACATAGCAGTCTTGGTCTGGTCCCTTGCTGATACGGCAGAGGACCCGTCCGTCCCGTAGTACCCGTGGAGGGAGAAGGACCTTTAGGCCTCTTTCTCTTCTTTCTGTCCCTTTTTGGGGGGGAGAGGATGGTGGGGAATGATTTATTTTTTAAATTTTAGAAGCCTATCTGGCGACGGCCTACTAAGGCAAAAGTCGCCGTACTCACACCATAACTCACTACTAGACTAGATTAAAAAACAAATAACAATATGTAATTAACAAATAACAACCATAAAAAGGGAACAAGGGCTACAGAACAACCAAGACAAGAAAACAAAACAAAAGGGCAACAAGAAGGAAGCGCGCTCCAGCGTCGGGAGTATTCACGGCTCACTCCCGCGCAGGGACATGCGACCTACAACAAACAGTCAAATAAAGTTGAGGAGACCAGCCTCCTCCAAAAAGTCGTATAATCTGCAGGTCTATGTGCACGAACAAGTTCCGAGTACAAGGCAAAAGCGGTAGCGACCCCACTCGTCTCGATTCCAGGATAGATCACCCAGACTGAGACATTCAACAAGAATGTGCTGAACAGTCTGGAGGAAAACGCAATCATCACAATAAGAAACAGGCGAGCGCCCCACAATTTGGAGAGGACAGAAAACAACCTAATGCCGTCGCAGCATTGGGGGGGGTAGGTCCATGGGAACAGTCGCTGCGCAATGGCACGCAACTTTAGATTCCCCTCAGCCGTCTCCCATCTTCTTTGCTAAGCAGCCCGGAGAGCTGCCCGTATTCGTGCCATGTAATCGGTGTGAGGAAGAGCAAAACGCTGATCTGGTCGCCCACTCCTCGAAGACTCTTTGGTGCCCTAATTGGCGCGCTAATTGCCCGCAATTCCTACATGTCCAGGAACCCAGCAGAAGATAATCTCGACATCCACGCGATCGCAGAACCATGGCATCACAAATATCGTGAATCAGGGGATGTGGAGATTACAATGCCCCGCTGGGTCGCTATAAATCACAATCCGGTCTCTGAACCGGGCATGTTGCATTATCTCCTGTACCGAACGGTCTTTTGCAACCAACTTTTCCGTGAAGACAGAGAGCACCTGACAGAGCCTTGCCGACTTCAAACAGCGGTATACGACGTGTAAACCCACCCCTTCTTGGGACATAGCTATCGCATACACTGTCAAGAAGTGTGCTGCAAAAAGGAAGAACGCAATACTACCGGCGCTGTAGAAGCTTTGGGAGCAGAAGAGTGTCGACAAATCGTCAACTGTGATACCCTCCAGGGTGGCCTCCTGGGCAAAACCAGGAACACCACCGGCCCGAGAGCTATACTGAGCTCTCGAAGTCGTTTCCTAGCCCTAGGCTTAAGGTATGACGGGCATCTCTCGGTGGCATATGCACCGTCGTGATCAACTGCGGATGAAGTGAGAGCTCTTGGCGAGAAAGGAAGGCCGCGGGCTCGCGGGTACAGGTGAATAATAAACTGTGCATGGCGTAAAGCGAGTGACATCTCCCCAGCATCAATGGGGGACATGCAGAAGGCACCGGTCGCCAGGCGAAGGCCGGTGGGGTGGATTCGAGTTAACCATTCGCAATGCACGCTCGGCTGCGAATGCCTAAAACTCGCATCCGTAGTTGAGTTTCGAATGAACAAAGTAAGGCAGTAGCGCTGGACATCAAATAACTAATAATATCTATGGCGCGGGTACAAGATACCCTAAGGCTGCAAATATGAACCTCTCAGGTTAGGCGTCGGTCAAATACAAGACTAAGAAAGTGATGAGTCCACCACTTCCTGGCGAATCCCATTTTAAAAAAGTCTGGGTCAGGGTGGAGCCGTGGATCGCAGCAGAAGTGAACCACCTTAGTCTTGGCCAAGGAAAATGGAAGCCTGTGCGATTGGGCATAACGAGAGACGCGGTTCAATTCCTGTTGGGGTCAACGCTCTAGAATTGGCATCTGAGCCGCGCCAAAAGAGATCGAAAGGTCGTCCACGTAGAGCGTATCGATAACAGCTTCCGGCAGCACCGAAGTGATGCAATTGATGCTCAGGGCAAAGAGTGTGGGACTAAGGACACTTCCATGCGGGACCCCTCTTCCTGCTCTATTGGGCCTGAGATGGCTCCCCCCCCCACCCGTATCTGGATTCGATGATCTCTCAATAATTCAGATATAATAATAATATAATAATAGGTATTTATAATGCGTCCTTCAGGGCTGTTAGCCCTCCTAGATTGCAAGTAGGTAGGCATCCTCTTGCCCCCATCGTGTGCAGAGTCTCCATGATAACGTATCGCCTCGGGGTATCAGGACCTTCTCTAGATCAAAAAACACCGTGGGGTAATGCTGTCTAAGAAGAAAGGCCTCGCAGAGGCTTTTCTTCGCACTGTGCAGGGGACAGTTAGCCTCCGCTGTAGCAATTTGCAATTTGCCATATGTCTGGGAGGATATCTTCTACCCAGATCCTATTAAAAAAATCTAACAGAAAAGACATGCCTCGCTCACCCAAGTGTCGGCATGACATAATGGACATCGTTCGGGCCAGGGGCGGTGTCCGCACACGAAGCGAGAGCAGAACGCAACTTACTCTAGGTAAACCTGCTTTTAATGCTAATGAAGCAGTATCCCGGCTAGAGAATGCGGAGAAACTGGTCGCGAACGACTCTGCCACGGACGCGAGGTCTGATATTGCGGTCATATTCTCCTGGAGATTGTGAGAGAGGTCTTGAAAAAACTTGTCTCGAATCCTTTTGACTCGCTCTCACACCTGTGCTGGGGGGGTTTCCTGTTAAGTGAAGACACGTATGCCCGCTAGGAAGAGCGGCGTGCGTGCTTCGATACA
Source organism: Ceratothoa steindachneri (assembly GCA_963969495.1). Lineage (NCBI taxonomy): Eukaryota > Metazoa > Arthropoda > Malacostraca > Isopoda > Cymothoidae > Ceratothoa > Ceratothoa steindachneri. Next base: position 108,733,486 of record OZ018323.1, on the reverse strand, counting down.
TACCGGAACATATATATAGCTAGACGAAATTCATCGACATTGAAATTGTTCGGGCTGCGCGCTATGCAGCTAGGCATAAACTTTCTGTTTAAGGGCCACGTGCAAAACGACCAGAAATTCTAGGAAATTCTAGAGAAGAATTCAACGGCCTCATCTACCGAGCTAAATTCCTCGAGTGAGACAGAGAAATCAGTCATTTCCTGAAATGCGGACCACCGCACTCACGCCAAGCACAACCAGGTCGGGCTCTCTGGCAGCATTGGCACAGAAAATTAACTTTGAATGGGAAAGTGATCACGACCATGATAGTCATCGACTACCCCCACCCAAAAATCAGGCTGTGCATAAGGAGAGCACAAAGATAGGCCGAGACAGGAGCAAGAGAAAGGGCCTGGGCAACCGTGCGACGACGCGGCGAAAGTCGTCCGCGTCGAATTTGGCTGAAGAGGCAATGTACGCCGAAATAACAGTATACCTTCTATCCTGTTGCAGCTGCACAGCTACTTGCTAAAAGCAAAGAGAAGGGCGTAGACATCATGCCGGGTGTAAATGGCGCATCCTTCTGCCGGGCCCCCATCCCTTGGTGGTGGGGTTGAAAAACCTGTATACCTTTGGAAGTTGGGCACGGGGCACGCGCCAGGCATACCTCATGCAAAAAGATAGCTAAGAGAAAACGGGAGGAGGTGAGCCTCCGTAGCTCCCCCGGTTGGCCCGGAGTCCGTGGCAATTCCATTGAAAGAATATACCCTCCACGCCTAGCTTGAAGAAGATACTGAGGCCCTCTTCAAAGAAAAGACCCTCACGGATATGGCCGTACGCTTTCTGGAGGCAGATCTCCGGGCACTGTTGACCGGACAATGCCCTCAATGCGCTGTCGCCTTCGGGGAAGGTTGTGCTTACCACCGAGTCTTTTTCCTCCCTCTACCTCGAAACATCAGGCAAGCGGGGCGGCTTCGGAGGCGTAGGTCCCGCTTTTGAAGCCACCCAGCCTACCACTGGGTGTGGGCGTAGGAGCCGAAGCTACTTTAGTGATGTCCTCCTTTCGGGAAACCGCTTAAGGAACCCCGGAAGATGTCCTCACGACCAACTTCAGGCGTGTTGCCTCCTATGAGTCTAACCACTCGGCGGGACCCCTGGTTAGAGCCGGGGCTGGGTGCGAACCATTTATGCCGTCAACTGTACCAGGGTACACCCTGGGTGGGTGGGACCCGCAAAAGGTTTCCGAATGTGTGCAGAAACGACCGTGCTCGTAGGCCTGGAGGGGCCAGGAGCACAGGTACCTTTCTTAACTTTGAGGCATAAGGCATCTCAGGCAGTGACGGGCGCACCAGGACCAAGTCCTTAGCCTCGCGAAATGAGAGACTATCCTGGGACTGAACGTCCAGGATATCCTCCTCAAGGAGATATGCACCACATTACCTCGAAGAAGCGGGATGCGCCTCTCCGCAATTGAGACACTTAGCCACATACTATTTGGACTTATCATGTGCGACCTTGGAGAAACTTACACAGACTTCGGCTAACCCCGACTTTGCACGTCTACAGGAGAGATTCATGTGGCCTAAGCGGTGGCAGTAGTAGCACCTCCACGGCAGTGGCATGAATGCCTTTACGACGCCACGATAGCACCCGACCTGCACCGACTCAGGGAGCTTGTCTTAGTCAAACGTGATGAGGTTTGTAGGGCTGGGTCTCGAGGCGCTTCCCTGTTTTCTCATCACACGTTCGTCCTATATCGTTCCTTGGTCAGCCAGTTCGAATGTGATGTCATCTTTAGAGTAGTCCACGAGTTCTCTCACATAAACTACTCCTTTCACAAAGTCCAATGGCAGAGTGCGATGTCACACTCATCGGTGTGGCATCAAGTGTTCGAAGAGCACTAATCTGGGCATCTCGGAGGGATCCGACGCATTCGCCAGAAGGCTCATGTTCGAGAAAAGGGTCATCTTCGGCTTTCTACCATCAGGCTACCTATGCTTTACTCCATTCAGTGAAGCGAATAACTAGAAAGCGTTTTAAGCCAGTGGTCTCAAAAACGCCATGTAACCTCTGAATGAGCGGCCTCGACCTAATCGAGGTTTCTGCTCTGCGCACTTGCAATTTTGATTTTTGTCAGGGACCCCACACCTGGGGGAGCACCGGGTGCGGACGTGCCGATCTTGGCTTAGTCGCTTAGCGAAACAGCGGACCCTTCCGTCCACGTGGCTCTCGCGGAGAGGAAGGAGCCCTTAGTCTTTTTTGTCTTACGATTCCTTTTCATTTTAAGAGAGGAGGGTGGGGAATGAACCCGCTTTTCTCCTCCGCCGGAAGGAGCCCCTAGGCCAAATGGACCAGCCAGAGCAAGATCCTTCTCTGACTTGGAGAAGGTCTTATCTGCCACAGGGGCACCAGATGAAGGAGGAGATCCCTCCTCTTTTTGTGAAGCCTCGAGGACCCAAACTGTCTGAGGAGGAGCTTGTACAGGGGCGGGCTCAGGTTCCGTGCTTGGCACCGTGCGGGTTCGATCCCATGGAAGATCATACCGTCTGGGACTGGGTCACCTCAGGGACCATGTCCATCTCAAGGGGGCCTCCATGTCGCCATCCCCCTCCACAAGACATAACGGATCCCTTTCGAGGCACTTTTTTCCAGTTTGGGGCCGGTGAACCAGCATTCTTCGGTGAAGAGTGGGGCCACGTACAGTGACCCCCTGTAAACTTGATAAGCACGCTATCAGTATCTTAGACGGCACGGGCCGATGGGCCCTGTCATCCCTTTCTTCACTAAGGGGACTGGCCTTATCGAGCCGCTCCCACCGGGAATGGTCAATTATGGGCCGCTGGCGTGTTTTCTTGGTAGTCCCTTGGGAAAGTAAAGGAGGGACGGCCGCTAGTAAAAGAAAGTCACCCAAAAAAACTCCAGAGAAGGGGGTGAAGGGGATTCCCATGCACCCTTATACATAAGAGAGGAGTAAGCCTCCTCTCCGGTCAGAGAGGTTTGGAGGGTTCCTTGAGAAAGCAATGGGGGCGGACCTCCTTTTCTACTATAGAGCTACCCCAGGGCGGCTCTGACGATTTTACAGGGGTACTAGAGAGGGTGTTTCTGAAAATGTGATCATCGGGCATGATGACCCTATTCATACGCTAATCACCCCACGCAGTAACCCGCTCTGTGAGCGGTGAATATGGGGCCGGCAAGCTAGCTGCTGCCATTTGGGACCTTACCTCCCGCCCAGTGGTCAGGCATCCCTTCAGAATGGCGGCTCCACCTTGAGCTAGCCGTAAAATTGATAGAACGTGAGAAAGAAAGAGAAAGGTTATGTGAGGAAGTTGAGGATGGGGTTAAGGCAGGTTAAAAACCCACCACCCCAAACCGGAGCTAAGGAGTGAGGGGCGTTGTCCCCTCCCCCCTCAGCCCCGACCTGGGATGGTTGGGTGAGAGGAAGCTGGTCGGTGTCTACCCTGTAAAATTAGAGGCCGACCAGAGAAAGTTGTGACGAAGTCTGTAGGGAAGGTGAGGAAACAATAAGAAGAGAGGGTGTCAGAAAGGAGAATAGGCTACGCTGGAGCCGAACTGGGCACTGAGTCCCGTCCCCACGGTTGCCAGGATAGCAAATCGCCAGCCCCTTACGGGCTGGAAAGTCCCAGGGACAATGCTGACTTTTAGCCATCTTAGGGGATTGTGCTGGGTCACCTGACCTCAACTGGAGGGTCAAGAACCCAGGTAGCACGTCGTCTGTCTTGCTTTGTTCTTCGCGGGCCCCTGACAAAGTAAATAGTGGGGAGCACCTCTGTCACAGAGGTGAATCTGCCCGAGGATGGCTCCGAATACGACAGAGGGAAAACTCCTTTGCCGCAATCATTAGGTCGGAGGAGAGCCCCATCCACAGGTCACAGTGGCGCTAGTGCTAGTCTTTTCGTTCGCCACAACACCAAGTTCGGATGAGGATTTATAGAAGGAAAGGTAGTCTGATATTTTGGCAAAAGTATTTGAAGACCTACCAAACAGCGAATATTTCTAACATTTGTAACCACTAAGGAAAAATAAAGGGGTTGGTGGGCTATATCTCGCGCTTAGTTGCTCCAGCCTATCCCGTCTCGGGCTTTCGGACTTTTCAGGGGTCCACCCTGGATGCGTTAACGACAATATTCGCAACATAGGACAGCAACGCACACCACCCAGAAGTTATCCGGTGGACGCTCCTTCCCCAAAAGTCGTACCTCCCACCTGGGAAGACAGAAATGCAGAGTGACCAGGCGGATATCCTTGGTAAGACATAATAATCGTTCACAGGAGGGCCAGGATCTAAAGATCTGTTGTGGCAGACCCAGAGACGGACCCCGAGGTTTTTAGTTGGCCTGAGAGCTAACAAGGCATTATAGCCCGCCCGCCACAAGCAGTAGAGCCATTTTGCACCCAAGAAATGCCACAGAGAGATAGTCAACCCATTACACGCAGGGAAGGGCTTATTGGGGCAAAATCGATCTTCCCATTAATCGCGCCCCAACGCCCATGTCCCCTAAAAGCCTAGTCTCTCGCAATTTACGGGCGCTAAAAGAGGTTTTTCAACGAGGTTTCAAAGCCTCTTTCCTGACATGGCATGAGGTCGCGGGTCAGGTCATTAAGGCTCGACAGAGGGTCGAGGAGATATTCGTAAAGCAAAAGGAAGACTGAGAGGGGGTGAGGAGGAAGCACGCCAACAACTTCCACAGGTCCTGTCAAAGAGTTCAGTTCAACGCAGTGGCGAGGCGTCCGTAAGTTTCATGCAGTCCAGGTTGAGACCAGTTCCTCCCGGTACCAAGTGTAGGTAGACAAAAAAGTGAGGGGGGGGGGGAAATTGTCGTTGAGTAAACAAAATAAAAAAGTAGCACTGAGAGGGCGCGAGGGGAAAGCGCACCAACAACTCTCCCTAAGCCCCATCAGAGTGTTCACGTGAACCCTGTAACGAGGCTTCCCTAGGTGGCACTCGGACAGGGAGGGAGTGTCGGCCCCTCCCAGTAACGAGTGTAACAGGCTACGCAGGGTATCCCCTTGCCGGGGAGTAAGAAGACATGAATGGAGACTTTTAGACACCAAGATAAATACATAAGCAAAATTATATAAAAATTTAAAAAAGTAAACCCCCACTTCGCTCCCCACCCTTTCAGTGGTGGAAGTGGACCCTTCCCTCCTCCCTAGAGAGCGGGAGCCCTTCCACTTGGCGTCCCGAAAAATCGCAGTTGGGGGAGAGGGGAAGATCCTTTTGAAAATATTTGTAATAAATTCACACGAATAGAAAACTAACGATGGCATTTTTCCCAGGATGATTTTCCAAAGAGACCAACAAATAAAATGGTGAAGTAAAAATGGGTGAAAGAATTTAGTGGGTATTGTTACACTCGGTCCTGTTACACTCTGTACGACGCTCTCATCTAAGGGCACAATGATAGTTTTGATGAAGTTATACACGTTTTTATTGTTTTAACACACACGCACGCATATATATATATATATATATATATATATATATATATATATATATATATATGCGTGTGTTTAAATTGTAATATTAATCAATGTGACCGCCCTTGGCGGCGAGCACGCGCTCCAAGCGAGACCTGAAGGGTGCGCACACGTTGTGGACGAAGTCTTTCTTCATTCTGGCTCATACGCAGTCGGCGGAGGACTTCAGCCCATCGACTTTCCTGTGATGGACCTTGCAGCCTTTGCCCTCGACAGATGGCCACACATTGTACTCAATGGGATTGAGGTCGGGCGACTGTGGTGGCCCAAAGTCCTTCGGCCAGAAGTTCATGTTCAACCCCAACCAATTTTGCCCGGTCTTGGCTGTGTGGGCCAGGACATCGTCCTGCTGAAAGACTTAGCCCGCTTTCTTTGTGATCTTTCTCACCCAGGGCAGGACATTCGTGGCCAAGATGTCCCTGTAACCTGCCGCGAACCACACCGGTGACATCTCGCATTAGAAGCCACAACGCCGAGCATTATCATGGAGGCCTGGTGCTTGTCCATGGACACGTAGCGCACCTCAGACACGTCCTGGGCAAAGTTTACTACGCAATCGCTCTGCTTGTCGATGAACGGATCGACCCTCAAGGGTTTTTTCCTCAGAAAAAAATGAGAATTCGATTGCCATGAAGCTTCGAGTCGTCGAGAGGGCGAGGAAAGCGCTCCCGGCGTTGGTCTTGCATATGGTCGATGAACAGAGAGAGGCCTTTCCAGGCACTTCAAGCTATTGCCACCCACCTCCTTGACGGCCCTGGTGTGGTTACCAAGGTGTTCCTCGTGTAGTCATTTTGAACTCTGTGGACGGTTATCCGGCAGACGTTAAGCCGTTCGGCGATGTCAGACTTGTTGTGACTCACGCCCAGGAGAGCAGAGATCTCGATTCTTTTCAATTCCACTTCGACACACCTACACACAATGGAAGACATTTAAAAGACACGTGCTTAAAAAGTAGAATTTTAAGTTTGTTTGACGGTGGTTTTTCTACCACACAAGTAAACGTCTCGAAAGGTCTAAAACGAGGGTAACAGAACATTTGCAAAACACTGTATAGTAGAGTACTTGGGATGGTTGCGACGAAGCAGGTGCGCAACTGAACTTACCCTAGTTAACTAAAAAAGCATATTTCCTCTCAGGCAATAAGAGTGTTAATAATAATGAGAGTAATATAGTAATAGCAATCATTAATATAATACTAATAATATAATAACATCAGTAATTATAATAATAATGACAATATATAATAATAATGTTAATAATATAACAACAATAATAATAATTTGAACAGGTCTTAGACCTTAAAAAATATTCCTTCACAAAAAGGTTTAATGCCCTCTTTCACCCAAACTTGGCTATAGCTAAGCCTGCGAAAGAATGACAAATGAATAAATAGCAGAAAAATGAAAGAAATAATGGAAAATACGGATGACTCCAGCTAACCTCGCCGACCCAATAATGATGGGGCCTGGAGGGCACGTTAAGCCTCTTATTATAATTTAAAGCAAAAGCTAACGATGACATCCCTGCCAGAATGTTATTCACTATCTTCTAATAAACTACCTTGTCTTTTCCTATTAATTATTCTTCTCCTGTCTGTATTCTCTCTTCTGTGATCTAAAGAATTTTGTCTTAAACACAATTAAAGAAAAAAAATAATTTCATTATCTCTAACCACATTAAAGTGGCGCCTTAACTGCTCTTTAGGCCGAGTGGATAAACGCGCTCGTCCGCTGATCTCTCACTGTCAAGCAGTCCGTGATTCACCTATCCGACGACGATTCCGATGCCGCTTCGTTATTTTTCGAACTACTTCTATATTTTGCCTTTTCTCTCTCTCTCTCTCTCTCTCTCTCTCTCTCTCTCTCTCTCTCTCTCTCTCTCTATATATATATATATATATATATATATATATATATATATATATATATATATATATATATATATATATATATATTCAACTGATTCGAAGCTGAATAGTTCGCATATACTGGTTCATGCGTTTGGAGATTCGCATTTGCTCGTTATGAGGAATTGTTGAAGTATTAAGGGTTGATGAATATTTAGTATCCGGACGCAATCGCTGTTGTCCCTCGAACAACCGTGCGAAAGGAGTTTCTGTTCGTAGGTTTGAAACATGTGTTCCCTGTACGGACAGTTTCGTCGAGTACTTGAATACTTCCGCTCTAGTCCACCATTTAAGAGGGATTAGTTATGATGTATCGATATTTTCATTTATGATATTTTACCCCTTCTTTATTAACATTTTTTTTCTATTTTCTAAGCGGACCCGACTACGGGTGAAAGAGGATGTTAAGCCCCCTTAAAAAAATCCTCCCTCTATTTTTATTATTATGAATTTTATTCTTTTATTAGTAAGTTACATGCCCTTTACCTTTAATTACCTTTACCCACCGTCCAACCATATAATTTATAAGGGTTGCATAAATTGCCCATTCCCTCGGTAATGGGGAGAAAGCTGCTCGAAATAACACCTCGCTCAAAGTCACCTCCAACACGGAAGAAAATAAAGTCTTTAATTAGAGTTTCCCAACACGCGAAGAAAATTGGGGGAAAGAAAAATGCCGACGTATATTTCCCGGTCAAAAGTATCACGCGCCTTTCAACGTTCCCGCCTACTGGAAGAATGCTATATGACACCCCGAAATAAGGCTGCCAATCTATGACACCCATATATATGAGCTTCACTTTAACAACCAAATTAAACGAATACTTGAATTGTCTCTTCCTGTGGGTGGCGTCACCGCGACAATTTGAACATTATAAAAAAAGGCGAAAATGTTCCTTTCTGAGGAGGAGAAAATTGGGACGATTTGTTGAATAGACAGACTGTTGTTGCCCTTCAATGGAGGTAAATCAGTGAAAACAAGGAGGTGGACTGGCAGGAAAAGAGTCAAGAAGGATTTACAAAGACTAAAAGTAGGTTGGTATTGCTGTTACATACAAATATTAAAAAAAAACTGAGGCTGCGTGCCGGGCAGGAAAAGTGAAAACCCTCTAAGAATAAGTTCCTCTAAATAAGTCTAGACAAAGAGGTACGAACAGTAACATGGGCTTCATTTTACCAACCTTAATTTCAAGAGGAACTCCTTGGAGTCCTTCAAGAGTTTCTCTTGGAGAAATCCACGTAAATGAGGGGCTTATTGGGATAATGATGGATATCTTTGTAACCTGAAACCATCGCATTCCACTACGAACTGTAAATATTACTCTGGCCGAAGGCTTAAAACCCTTGATATGAGAGGTAGCGAAATATAGTTCAGTTGCCCTTCCCGACAAAAGGATCGAAGGCAATGTCACCCTGCCTCGTGGAGCGTAGTGGAGAGGTCTTCCTTCTGGCTTTCCTCATTTAAAATGGCCCAATTCGTCCCTCCCTCCCTGTACTCAGTTATATCGACTCAATGGTTTACCTTTCGTCTTTCGGTGAGAAAGCTCCTTAAAGTTGCCTAAGCGAGCCCACATTTTCGCTTAGTGGAACAAAGACCCCACCCTCACCTACAACCCCACTCACTCTCCTTAATTAACAGGTACTCGATTACGACCACGAACCATTGCACTACAAACTCACGACAGAACTGTTAATCTTTAATTATTGTCACCCATTAATGACCCCACCTTTTCTGGAGGATGTGCCCTGGTTAGTCTATCTTTCTTACACGATACTATTGTCTTGTTTTCAGGGGTGTGTATCCATGTGGACCGAGTAATTGTGCCTCCATTAGTGGTCGCGGGGGAGAGCGCCGAGTTGCGGTGTCTTTACAAGCAAGAGGATGATGAGCTGTACTCTCTCAAGTGGTGGAGGGGCGATGACCAATTCTACCAGTACATTCCACCCAGGAGGTCCTCTTACTCCATCTCAGGAGTCAGAGTTAACATGTCCGCTACAATTTCGGTCAATAAGGTGAGCATCAATACTAATAGAGAAAATGAAGATGATGTAACCCCTTCAGTTCCCTTTATTCAGGGGGAGAAACGGGGGTGGGACAGGCCAGAGAAGACATAGTAAGGATAGCCGACGATTATGAGAAGAGACGGAAATAACTGAAAATGTGGTAATTGAACGAGGTCATTCACAATCAAGGGAGCAATGTATAATGAAGAACCATAAACGTGAGTCATTAAGAAAGACTACTACGATAACAAAGACTACAACGACTACAATAATAAGTAGTTCGAAGATTAATAATAACACGAACTAACGAACTACAAAAAGTACCATAATAACAATGACAAGTAATATAAGAGCAAATACTATAATAACAAAGACGATAGATACTCTAGTAACAAGGATCATGATAACAAAGAATAAGACTTGAATAGCATCAGTAAGAAAACTATAATAACAAAAACTGCAATAAATGTAATAACAAGGACTATAATTGAAGTAAAGGAATTCTATTAACAAGAACTTAGAGCAAAATTTTAGTAACAAGGATAAAAAAAACAAGAGTTTCAAAAACTACACAGCTTACAATCATGGCCAAAATTATGAGACTTATATATTTTTTTCATTCGTTTTTAAAATTAACGTGATAGGGATAATTATTCTAATATTTAAAGTATTGCAAGTTTATTCAAAATTCAGCATTTCTAAAGATATAAAAAAAATACTGCATTTCTTTACTAAATCCAAAATCGCACTCTGGTCCTGTTCCTAGGTGTTTCACGCACACTCGCGGTGCGTCCCGCGAGTGTGTACAATTCGGAGAAGACAGAAAGCAACCTGAAGCCGTCGCGCCATTCGGGGGTAGGTACATTGGAACAGTCAAGGCACAATGGCACACTACTTTAATATCCCCTCGACCGTATCCCATCTTCTTTCCCAAGCAGTCCGGAGAGCTACCCGTATTCCTACTAGTAATAGTTTTGAGGAAGAGCAAAACGCTGGTTGGTCGCCCAGCCCTCGCAGAATCTTTGGCGCCCTTATCGGCACGCTCATTCCCCGCAATGTCTATATTTCCAGGAATCCAGCAGGATATAATCCCGAGATCAGCCTTGCTCGCTAAAACCGTGGCATCGCAGATATCGCGAACCAGAGAATACGGAGATTCCTATGCCCCGAGAGCACTCAGCGCGCTTTTTGAGTCGCCATGAATCACAAACCTATCCCCGAACCGGGCACGTTACGTTATCTCCCTTGCCGAGCGGTGTATTGCAACCAGCTCGGCCGTAAAGGCAAAGGCAGCGCTTGGCAGAGCCACGCTGACTTCAAACAGAGGGGATACCGTGTGGAAACCAACCCCTTTGAGGAGCACACAAAGTGTGATCCTCAAGGCCGAACACAATACTCCCGGCGCTGTACAAGCTTTAGGAGCAGAGGCATGGCGAGAAATGGTCAAAGGTGGTACCCTCCAGGGTGGCGTCCTGGGCAGAACCAGATGCGCTACCGGCCCGATAGCTATACCTATCCCTCGAATGAGTTTTCTACCCCCTAAATCTGAAGGGATTAGGGTATGACTTGCGTCTCTCGACATAGTGAGAACATCTCCCAAAAGCACCCCCGAGGTGATGCCGTTGATGCTCAGGGCAAATAGTGTGGCACTGAGGACACTTCCCTCCGGGCAACCCCCTTCCTGCTCCATTGGGTCGGAGAGGGCTCCTCCCACCCGTACGCGGAATCGACGATCTCGCCAAAATTCAGATATAAACATTGGGAGGCGTCCCCTCGCCCCCATCGTGTGGAGAGTCTCCATGATACCGTATCGCCATGCGGTATCATAGGCCTTCTCCAGATCGAAAAACACCGTGGCGTAGTACTGTTTACGAAGAAAGGCCTCGCAGGCTGCATTTTCTAGTTGGAGCAGAGCATCCCCCGTGGAATAAAACTTGCGGAAGCCGCACTGTGCAGAGGACAGATAGCCTCCGCTGTCCATAAAAAGGCTAATCTAACATTTACCAATTTCTCGATCAACTTGCACACGCAAGAGGTTAGAGAGGTTGGGCAGAAACCGGCCGGGGTAGAGTGAGCTCTCTCCGGTTTGCGAAAAGCGAGCACAGTAGCGATTCGCCAGGAATCTGGGACGATACACTCTACCAAGATCATGTTAAACAAATCTAACAGAAAGTCCATGCCTCACTCACCCAGGTGTCGAAGCATGGATTACGGAACATCGTCCGGATCAGGAACGGTGTCTGCGCACGAGGTGGAGCCCAACTCACTCAGAGTAAACCTGTCGCTGAAGGGTTCTCCGCCTCTTGAGGTAAAGTTCAGTCGGCTGCCTTCCGCGACATCACGACGCGCATTAAATGCTAGCGGAGCAGCATCCCTGCTAAAGAATGTGGAGAAAATGGTCGCGATGGATTTCGCCACGGACGCGGAGAGAAGAACGGAGACATAATGGCGGGTGTAAATCGCACATCCTCCCGCCCTGCCCCCATTCCATGGTGGTGGGGTCGCAAAATCCTTATACAGCGGGAGGGTAGGCAGTGGGCAAGCGCCCAACATGGACTCCTGCAAAAAGATAGCTAACGGGGAACGGTACGAGATGAGCCTCCATAACACCCCTCAGTTGGCCCCGGAGTTCGTGGCAATTCCATTGAAGGATATGCCCTGTAAGCCTAGCTTGGAGAAGATGCGAGGGCATTCTTCGAAGAAAAGACCCTCATTGGAATGGCCGTACGCTTTCCAGAGACAGAACTCCGGGCGCTGTTGTCCGGACAATGTGCTTAATGCGCTGTCGCCTTCGAGAACTTATTGGGGGAGGTTGGGCTCGCCATGTGAGTCTTTTCCTCTCTCTGCCTCGAAATTTTAGAGGCGGAGGGCATTTTTTTGGAGAATCCACCGTCCCCGGGCCGCCCAGCCTACCGCTGGGTGTCAAGCAGCCGAAGCTCCTTTAGTGATGTCCTCCTTTCGGCGAGCAGCTTTAGAAACCCCAGAAAATGGCCTTACGACCAAATTCAGGGGTGTTGCCTCATGTGAGTCTAACGACTCGGTGGAGGCGCCTGGCCGATACGCCTTACGGGAAACGGTGACGATGGGGAGGAGCGGTGGAGCACCAGTTTTAGCCAGGGCTGGAGGTGAACCCTTTGTGCCGCCAGCTCTACTAGTGGAGCGCATGGAGTATATAGAACCCGCGTAAGGGTTCCTAATGGGCGCGGAAACGACCGTGCTCGTAGGCCTAGAGGAGTCACGAGAAGAGGGTGTCTTTAACTTTGAGGCAAAATATTTCCTTCTCAAAGAGATACGCACCCCATTGCTTCAAAGAAATAGAGCGGGACTCTCTACAAATGACCCACTTGGCAACACACAATTTGGACTTATCGTGTGCGGCTTTTCAGCAACTTACACAGACTTGGGTTAACCCGACTTTGCACATACAGGATCAAATACTTTGTGCCGCCAGCTTTTCCAAGGAAGCGCCCGCGCTGGGTAGAACACGCAGAAGGGTTCCGAATGGGCGCAGAAACGACCGTGCTCGTAGGCCTGGAGGGGCCGGGAGCAGATGGTGTCTTTTTCAACATCGAGGCATAGGACGTCCCGGGAACCACCGGGTCCGAACAGACCAAGTCCTTAGCCTCGCAAAATGAGAGACAATCCTGAGCCGGAACGGCTAGGATTTCCTTCTCAAGGAGATACTCACCACATTGCTTCGAAAAAGCGCGGTGTGGCTCTCTGCAATTGACACACTTGGCCACACACGATTTGAACTTATCGTATGCGGCCTTGGAGCAATTTACACATACTTCGGATGCTCTTACTTCGCACGTCTACATGAGCAATTCGTATGGCTGAAGCGGTGAAAGTAATAGCACCGCCACGGCATTAGCACGAATGACTCCACACGGTAGCGGGCCCAACCGGCACGCACTGACTCAGGGAGCTTGTCACAGTTGAACGTAACGAAGAGTGTAGGGGTGGATCTCGAGGCCCCTTCCTGTTTTCTCATCACACGTTCTACCTTGACCGCCCCATGGTCGGCCAGCTCTAAGGTGGATGTCCTCTATGGAGTAATCATTCGAGTTCCCTCGCATAAACTACTCCTTTTACAAAGTTCATGTTAGAGTGCGGCTTTACACTCACAGGCGTGCCATCAAGTGTCCGTATGGCACTAATCATGGCCGCCTTGGAGGGATTCGACGCATTCGCCAAAAAGCTTCCGTCCGAGAAACGGCACCTTCGGCTCTGTACCAATCACACTAGCTAGAGCTCTCCTTTGATGGATTATGTTACGCTTAGCCAACATACTGCTATCCGTGGAGCAAATAACGAGGAAATGCTTGAAGCCAGCGGGATCGAAAACGCCACGGAGCCTCTGAATGAGGGCCACCGACGTAATCAAGGCACCTCTATGCGCAGTTCTGGTCTTCGTCTGGGACTCCCCATATAAGGCAGTAACGGAGTCGGACGTGCCGATAACTGGTTTGGTTGCTTTCCGAAATGTCAGGGCCCCGTCTGTCCCCGCGCACGCCTCAGAAGGAAAGGAGGCGCGAATCTTCTTCGTCTTTTTCTTCTTCTTTTTAGGAGAGGAGGGCGTGGAATGAACCCTCTTCTCTCCCTCCGCCGGCAGGAGCCCCCAGGCCAGATGGACGGGCCTCAGCAAGATCCGTGTCCGAGACGGAGAAAGTCTTGACTTTCAGATGGGCACCAGCCGGAGGAGGAGATCCCTCATTGCCTTGTACAGTATTGGAGACCTAAGCCGTCTGAGGAGGACCTTGCATAGAGGCGGGTCAGGTTGGGTGCTTAGCATCGAGCCCAGCTTCGTCCCCATGGAAGGTCCTACCGTCTAGGACTGGGTTGTCTCAAGGACCATGCCCATCTTAGAGGGGGAAGGCTCCATGTGGCCATCCCTCTCCAGCACATCACAGGTGCCATTGTTCATAAATTCTTTTGTCGGGGAAGAGAGGGAGGCACGTATGCTGACCCCCTCTAAGCTCAAAATTCGAGCCCGCAGGTCTTTGAAGGGAAGAGGCCGACGGGCCCTGTCGTTCCGCTCACATCGAGAGCGGTCAATTATGGGCCGCCAGCCTTTCTTGGCAGTCTCCTTAGAAAGTAAAGGGGGGAATGTCGCTGGAAAGAGAAAGGCACCCGAGGGCATCTCCAGAAAAGGGGGTGAGAGGGAGTCCCTTACACCCGTAGGCAAAGGAGAGGAGTAAGTTTCCTCTCCGGTTGAAGAGTTTGGGAGGGTTCCCTGCGAAAGCACAGGGGGAAGGGACCTCCATTATTTCAGTGCAGCTGCCCGAGGGAGGGTCCAGCGATGGTCGAGGGGAAGGTAATAAAGAATTTTTTTAATTTCATCATTTGGCATGGGGACCCTGTTTTAAATACGGGATGCAAACGCTAATCGCCCCACGCTCTGCGATGGCTGAGTACGGGGCCGGCAGAGCCAGCTGCCGCCATTTGGGGCCACCCTTCCCGCATAGTGGCTTGGCAGCCCATCGGCATGGTGGCTCCACCTTGTGCTGGGCGTAAAATGGATAGAGATTGAAAGAAAGAAAGGAAGTGAGGAAGGTGTGGATTGGGGATTAATCAGGTTGTTAAAAACCCACCACCCCAAACCAGAGCTTAGGGGGGAGGAAACGTTGTCCCCTCCCCTCTAAGCCCCGATATTGGATAGTTGGGTGAGAGGAAGCTGGTCGGCATCTACCCTGTGAAGTTAGAGGCCGACCAGAGAAAGTTGTGGGAGAGGTTTAGGGAGAGTGAAGAAGTAGGGTAGAAAACATAGGATGTCATAAAGAAGAAGATGGCCTCATTACCAACTTCATGGGTCTTGCATCCTGTGAGTCTAACGACTCTGTGGAGGCGTACGGCCGTTTCGCCTTACGGTAAACGGTCACGATGGGGGAAGGCGGTGGAGCACTGGTTTTAGCCAGGGCTGGAGGTGAACCCTTTGTGCCGCCAGCTCTACTAGCGGAGCGTCCGGGGTGGGTAGAACCCGCGTAAGGGTTCCTAATGGGCGTGGAAACGACCGTGCTCGTAGGCCTAGAGGAGTCACGAGAAGAGGGTGTCATTAATTTTGAGGCAAAAGACGTCCTGGGTAGCACAGGGAGCCCCAGAACTATGTCCTTAGCTTTGCGAAATGAGAGAGGATGTTGGGTCTTAACGTTCAAGATTTCCTTCTCGAAGAGATACGCATCACATTGCTTCAAAGAAATGGGGTGGGACTCTCTGCAATTCACTCACTTGGCCACACACAATTTGGACTTATCGTATGCGGCCTTTCAGCAACTTACACAGACTTCGGTTGACCCGACTTTGCACGTACAGGAGCGATTCGTAGTACCTCCACGGCAGTCATCTGTCCGAAGTGCACTAATCATGGTCCCATCCGAGAGTCATGTCACCTTCGGCTCTCTACCAATCACGCTAGCGAGTGCTCTCCTCTAATGTATCATGTTGCCTTTGGGAAAAATGCTGAAATCAGTGGAGCGAATAACAAGAAAGCGTTTGAAACCAGCGGGCTCGAAAACGCCTGGATTTTTATCACACGTTTAACCTTGACCTTTTCATGGTCGGCCAGCTCTAAGGTAATGTCATCTATGGAGTAGTCTACGAGCTCCCTCGCATAAACCACAATTCGCCAGATTGGCTCCAATAATTAAAATAATAATAATAATAAAAACGCATAAACCACCTATTTCAGGAAGTTTTTGTGGCCTCACACTCACCGGCGTGCCATCATGTGTCAAGAGGGCACTAATCATGGTCGCCTCAGAGGGATCGACGCATTCGCCAGAAGGCTTCCGTCCGATAAACATGTCACCTTCGGGTCTCGGCTCTCTACCAATTACGCTAGCGACTGCTCTCCTCTGATTGATCATGTTGCCTTTGGGAAACATGCTGAAATCAGTGGAGCAAAAAACGAGAAAGCGTTTGAAGCCAGTGAGCTCGAACACGCCTACTAGCCTCTGAATGAGGGGCCCCGACGCGAGGCTCCGCTCTGCGCCCTTACAATTTTGAGTTGTTGTCAGAGACTCTTCAACTGGGAAAGCACCGGGGGCAGACTACCAATCTTGGCTAGATCGCTAACCGAAACCGCAGCGGACCAGTCCGTACCCGTGACTCCCGCGGGGGAAGAGGAGCCCTTAGTCTTTTTTGTCTTGTGGTTTCTTTTTTTTACGGAAAGGAGAGTGGGGAATGAACCCGCTTTTCTCTTCCGACGGAAGGAGACCTTAGGCCAGATGGACCGGCCTCAGCAAGATCCTTCTCTGAAATGAAGAAGGTCATGGGTGTCACAAGATCACGAGCCCTGGGAGGTGATCCCTCTTCTCTTTGTGAGGCCTCGGGATCCGAGTGGTCTGAGGAGAAGCTTGCACAGGGGTGAACTCAGGTTCTGTGCTTGGCACCGAGCTGGGTTCGATCCCATGGAAGATTCTACCCTCTTGGGCAGGGTCACTTCAGTGGCCATGTGTATCTAAGGGGTCGTCTTCATGTGCTCTCCTCCTTCCCAAAACATCACGGATCGCATTCGAGATTTCACTTTTTTCGTCTAATGCCGAATAACCTGCATCCGTCTGCGAAGTAAGGGGGGCAGGCACACTGACCCCTTGTAAACCTCTTATGCATGCAATCAGGACATTAAGGGGCACGGGCTGACGGGACCTTTCTCCCTTACTTCCCAAGGGGGTCATTTCTAGGTGGGGGGACCTCCTTTTTACTGTGAAGCTACCCGAGGGCAGCTCTGACTGTGGTAAAGGGGAAGTAGAGAGAATGTTTTTTTTTTGTTTATTTAGATCATCGGGCATGGTGACCCTATTATTATCACGGGACGCAAACGCTAATCATCCCACGCAGTAGATCGCTCTGCGAGGGGTGAATACGGGACTGGCAAAGCCAGTTACAGCCATTCAAGACTACCCTTCCCACCTAGTGGCCCAGCCGCCCTTCGGTATGGTGGCTACACCTTGTGCTTGACGTAAAATTGATAGACAATGAAAGAAGAGAGAAAGATTTTGTGAGGAAGGTGAGAGTGGGTAGGCAGGTTGTTTAAAACCTACCATCTCAAACCGGAGCTCTGGGATGAGGGAACGTTGTCCCATTTCTCCTCAGTCGTGATCCGGGATAGTTGGGTGAGAGAAAGCTGGTCGATGTCAACCCTGTGAATTCAGAGGCTGACCAGAGAAAGTTGTGGGAGAGGTTGTAGGTAAAGTGAGGAAGCAGGGTAAAAATCCAGGGTGTCAGAAAGAAGGGAGAAAAGGCTAAGCTGGGGTCGGAAGGGGTGCTGAGTCTCGTCAGCACGGCGGCCAGGAAAGCAAATAACCGTGCCCTTTACGGGGCCATCTTACGTAGAGTAGAATTTGCGAAGCAGCACTGTACAGAATACAGGTGGCCTCCGCTGTCCAAAAAAAAAGCTAGTTTAACATTACCCATTTTTTCCATCACTAGCACATGCAGGAAGCTAGAGAATTTAGCCAGAAACCAAACGGTGTAGATTGATCTCTCTCGAGTTTCCTAAAAGCGAGCAGAGTAGCCATTCACCAATGATGTGAGAGGGTGCCTTCTGTCCAGATCATCTTGAATAAATCTACCAGAAAGGCAATGCCTCGCTCACCCAGGTGTGGAACCATTGCATACGGGATATTGTTCGGGCCAGGTGCGGTGTCTGCGCATGAGGTGAGAGCGGAACGCAACTCACTCAATGTTTGCCTTTCGTTCAATAGTTCTCCACCTATGGGGTAAAGTCTTGTGGGCGCCCTTCAGCGATATCCAGCCGTTAATTGAATGATTGCGTAGCAACATCCCAACTAGAGAATGTGGAGAAAGCGATCGCGAAAGACTCCACCACGGTCAGGGATCTGAGTTTCTGGCCCCATTCTATTGGAGAACGGGAGGGTGGTCCTGAGAGAACTTGCCTTGAATCATTTTGACTCGCTGGAAGATACGTGAAGATACTTATTAGGATGTGTTAATTTTTTCAACTTTCTAAAAATAAAATTGTGTAGCAAAGTTTTTGTGCTTTTTCATGCCCATAGAAGATAACTGCAAATATAAGTGAAAAATAATAACCGTTACCTACATAAATCGTGGCCTCAAATTTCCAAAATCAGTTAAATTCTAATTTAATATACTGCATTTCTATTTTCTTTCAAATGCAGGATGAGACATTGAATTACTCCATTTCAGGGAAATTCTAGGATATTTTATTAGTCACTAGCTTTTGCACAATATAGTATACGTGCGTTGTAAACAGCTCAATTCCTGTTGGAACTTGTATGCACGGTGTCAGTACGATGTGCGCGCCACTTGAGTGACGAGTCAGTCTACTTCCATTTTTCATGCAAGATGGTAGTGTTTAATCCCCTTCACTTGTAGCCCCTTTCATTGATGGATACCTCTTTTCAATCATAGTAAGTATCTCATAAATATTATATAATGAAAGCTGGTATTATTTCTTGAAATATTATTCGAAAGTACATTTTTAATTATACTAATTTTGCATCTCTGACTAAAAAGTAAAAACTTAGAATGGTTCACTAAATTACCTGTTTGACATTATTTTCAGATGTGGAAACAATGTCGAAATTGAAGACAAGAATTCAATCATCACATTTGACTCTTCTAGTTGGTAACGAGCAGGCGCTTCCTGTATCAGAACTTCCAACCGTGAGAGACATGTTAAGATTGGGAATTTTTCTTCGCGACCAAAACGTCCGAGACAGAAGGAACTATACTGACGAAGAACTCGTAAATGACATGATAGATCCGCTTGTGCATCAATGGAAAAAAGCTAATGCCCTTTTCAAACTACCTGTGATTAATCAGGATTGCAGCATTAAACTGAAACTTACTAAATTGTGGCACAAAGCAATTGATATATCACTTGGAAGAGGAAATTTGACAAAGAAAAACGAATTCCTCCAAACACTTGACACTCTTTTTAACATAGTAAACTGCAAGTGCACAAAGCAATTGATATATCACTTGGAAGAGGAAATTTGACAAAGAAAAACGAATTTCTCCAAACACTTGACACTCTTTTTAACATCGTAAACTGCAAGTGCACAATACAAATGTGTTCTAAAGATAGTTTTTCGAGCACAAGTATAGAGGGAAACCATTTCCACATTGATTGTATCTGTCCTCGTCAGAAAAAGATAATCCATTCTAGAGTTGGCCTTCGCAAATGCTCAGAGGACGAAGAAAGCAGGTAAAGCTAGCATGCAGATTGGTTCAATTGACTTTGCAGAAACAAAAAATAAGTCTGCCGCAGCTAAAAGAGTAAAAGAAATCGGAGAAAGGGAACAGAGAAATAAAACTAAAATGGATGAAATCACTCGGCGAGAAGAAGAACTTTGCGAAGAAATAGATCAGTTCTATGTTAGTTCTTCTGGAGGATCTCGCTAAACCTTCACCAAAAAGAATTAAGTATGACACAAAGGATATTTCAAACATTGCCTTAGCTAGTATTCGCCATCATACTGGACTTCGGGAAGCTTCGGAAATTGCTATGGCTGCTTGGATCGATGCAGGACTTATCAACCAAGAAGATGCATCGTTGGCGATCGATCACAATAAACTTAGACGGGCACAAGAAAAATTCCAATCAGCAAGAGAAAGAACTGAAAGAAGGAGGGCGCTCATACTTATTGTTAGATGGAAGAATAGACGAAACAAAGGTTATGCTAGAAGTAGAAGAAGTTCATGGGAAGTTTCCTAGTCTCATTAAGGAGGAACACTACTCCGTTTGCTGCGAGCCTGAGGGCCGATTCCTATTTCACTTCGTGCTAGAAGCTGAGGTTGACGGGAGAAAACATGCAGAAATCATTGCTGATCATATATTGCGCTAACCTCAAGAGAGAGGACTGCGATTCAACGGCAGTCAATACAGGATGGAAGGGAGGTGTGATGACACATTTGGAGAAGACTTGTTTGGATTGTGTGTGATCTACATACTGGCGAGCTACCTCTGCCCCATCTCATTCAGGAAGTTAATAGCCCCACAAAGAGCAACAACAAGTGGTCAGATCCTCTTGGCAACTTATTTGATGGAGCAACTCATCTTGAAATTAGTAAGAATTTTGCAAAGGTTGATTGTGGGCATCCACTTCCTGTGTTGCCCGACGAAATCGTTAAAGATCTCAGCACTAATCAGTTATACGCGTACCGTATTGCCCAAGCGATAAGATCAGGGGAAATATAGTCATTGGCTCTTTGGGAGATTGGACCCGTCAGTCACAGTCATCGGTTGACAACAGCACTTTGTTTCTGCATAATTTCGATATCCAAACACGGATTAAAAGTAAAAGTGCTGAATAACCTCAAGTTAATTGTTGAGTTTATTATTGGAGTTTATCTACCCAATTGGTTCAACGTTAAATTCAATTCCATGTAGGTCGATGGTCCCCACTACCTGCTCTTTCAACTACAACAAATAAGAACGCAACGGAAGACAGTCAGAGACATTGTGATTTCAGTGGTATGGTCACTCTGAAGCAATATTGCAAGCTATGCTTTGCAAAGAATGCTCAGAAATGCGAGCAAATATCGTTGAAATCATCCTAGAGATCAGAGGAAACAAAGGTGATGACCAATTGCGTGACAGCACTTTCCAAACGAGAAAAGTGCCCACAATAAATGTCGATGCAATAAATATTTCAGAGTTAACTGAATTAAATTACATAGTCTTAGAGCAACAATTGACAACAAAACTAACAAACAAGGATGTGAAAAGCATCAAAGATGTTCCCATGCAGATGCTCAAATGGCCTTCGCACACTCAAAGTGTGGAGAGGTGCGTCAAAATGGTCACGGAAGCTGCAGGCCAAGTGTGCAGTCACGAAAGACGCGAGGGTTATATATAAGCCCAAATAGCAAGCCGCCAACTAATGGCACGAAACAAGTAAAAAGGATCTCATGACCTTAGCTTTGTTTAAATAATTCATCAAACCTAAAAACTCTTTTGAAATTATAGACGGTAATATCTTTTTGGTGAACTTATTTTCTTATTATTTTATTAATACATATAAATTTAGATGCCATTCTTATGTAGGTAGGAGTTATTTTGCGGAACCTTTTTTGTTATATTATCATTTTGTATGCTTAAATGCAATAAAAAATTCCTACACAATAACTTGATTTTCATTTTAGTGAAATCACCCCCAAAATCAACACACCCTAATACGTATGATCGGCAGGAAGACGGCGGGCGTGCTTTGAAAAATACCGGGACCTCAATCGAGCTCAACAAAATTCAGCATCAGTGAAGTTCGCGCGGCTCTCATAGTGCATGTAGGCAAATCGCTTCTGTCTGAGGACCGTCTAACACTCTATTGAGCACCAAAGGAAACCAACAGTGTGCTAAACAGTCACATTTTCTAGGAATAGTATTTAGAACAACGGCAATGATGTTGCCTAAGAAAAGCTCAACAGCATCATCCACTGACCTAAACTCCTCGCCTGGGTCAGAAATAAGTTATTTCCTGAAATGCGGAAAACCGCGCCCGTTCCAAGCACCACCGGGGTGGTTTTTCAAGCCACAGCCTCTCAAAAAATGATAGATACGAGGTGCGGTCAATAGGTTTTGCAATTCGGATATAAGGAAACGAGATATGAGGAAAAGTGTTTTATTATTTTTCAATATAACTACCCTCGACTTCAATGCACTTGCGCAACTTGTCCCTGAGGCTTCGAATTCCCGACAACCAAAAATCTCCCGACTGCTGTTCAATCCACTTCTGGACGGCGAGCTGGACATCTTCTTTGCCCCCAAACCGGCGTCCACGCAGTGCAGCGTTGAGCTGGCGGAATAAAAAGTAGTCACTAGGGGCCAAATCTGGACTGTAGGGGGAAAGGTTGAGTTCCTCGAATCCGCACTCGCGCATGGCAGCTTGTGCAACTCTGGCCTTGTGGACAGGGGCATTGTCGTGGAGGAGCAGGACACCGTATGTCAACTTGCCGCGCCGCTTTTGACGGATGCACTTCTTCAACCCAGCTAGTTCCTCGGCGTAATATTGGCCTGTGATGGTCCTTCCACGAGGCGCATAGTCCACCATCAACACTCCCTCAGAATCCCAGAAGGTGGTGGCTATGATCTTCCCGGCTGAGGGTTGGGTCCAGAACTTGATGGGGGTCGGAGAGCCCATTTGCTTTCAGGCTAAGCTTTCGAGCCTGGTCTCGGGATCCCATTGATGGGCCCACGTTTCATCACCTGTCACTGTGCGCGACTGGAATCCCACCCGGTCTTGGCTGTACAGAAGCAGAAGCTCCTCCGAACTTTGACGACGTTAAAGTCGATCATGGGACGTGAGGTTTCGTGAGATTTCTAGGGACCCAACGGACAGAGACCTTGGTCATGGCCCAATTATCGTGGATGATGTTGATGACACTTCCATGTGATATTCCAAGTTCTCGCTCGATTTCTTCGACCTTCCCCTATCGATTTTCGAGGATCATCCTGTCCATACGGGCCATATTGTCCTCGTTGATCACGTCTGACGGGCGTCCAGGACGGAGGTCATCTTCAAGGCACTCACGACCATGGCGGAACTCCCCATTCCAGCAAGCAATGGTTGCATAGGAAGGGGCAGTGTTGGTGTACACTTCAACCATGCGTTCATGGATCTCTTTTGCATTCGTGCGTTCCTTGGTCAAAAATTTGACCACTGCGCGGTGCTCAACCTTCTACATTGTTGAGAGATTTGTGACTGACGATCTGCGATAAGTTACTTCTTCTTAAATAGACGAAGAATGAGCGTGCGGCTGTAGGTCCTGACTTGTCATAACTTGTCCTAACACCCCCACAAACAGTCATTGCCCCTTCCTCTGTTTTGCCCTACCGATTCACAAAACTTATTGACCGCCCCTCGTAAATTGGAAAGTGATCGATCAGCTCCGATCTAAAATCAGGCTGTTCATCTGAAGACAAATGGATAGATCAAGACATTAAAATGAAGCTGATATAGGACGGTGATTGCGTAGACTCATCCACATTTAGGACTCCTATCTGCAGCTTGTCGTCAGGTCGGCAAGGTCCTGAATCCTGGGATTGATCGATATGGCTGCAGCACACCGCGTCAAAGTCGGCTTATCGAAGTTTGCTGACGACACCAAAATTTCGAATTTAGTACTTACCAACGCACAGATTAATGAAATGCAAAACAATCTCGACAAATTGTCGAACTGGGTGCAAACGTGGCAAATGCCTTTTAACGCGGCTAAATGTAAAGTGCTCCATATCGGATACCGAAACGGCAAAGCAAATTACTCACTAAATGGCACTCAACTTTTAAGCGTAGACAGAGAGATGGACCTAGGAGTAACAATATCGAACAACCAGTCAGCAATGTTCAGAAGTCCTTAAAAAGCAAATAAAATAATTGGATCCATTGGTAGAGTGTTCTAGTATAAGTCCAAGAATACAACAATCCTTACTCTCTCCTTGAAAAGTCACATTTTTGAATACTGCGTTCACGCCTGGTGCCCGTACTACCAAAAAGATATAACGAAATTAGAACAAGTCCAACGGTGGCTTACTAAAATGATACCAAGTTTAAAGAACAAATCATACAAAGAGCGACTTAGAGAACTAAATCTATTTCCGTTAATTCATCGTAGATTAAGAGGGGACTTAATACAGGTCTTTAAAATTATCAAAGGCATAGACAATATGGATCGCAATAAATAAATCACTATTGACCAGTCAAATTACACAAGAGGAAACGGTTGTAAAATTATAGGTAAACATTTTAACTCGCACGAATCTAAAAATTTCTTTTTAAAACGAATCGTCAACTTATGGAAGGAGATTCCTCGTAAAGTAATAGACAGCAACACCGTAGATACCTTGAAACATCCTCTAGATAAATACCTTGAATTTAATCCCCGGCTAGTAGCATTTTCTAGCGAATAACCAACTCTCTAGCCTTCAGGTGACAGGTTTACTAAATTTATCCTACTTTCCATCTTCCCCATAATCTTTATCTCAGGTGACCTAGTATGGACCACAAGGTCTGTTGTGGCCTGTTTATCTATGTAACTCTATGTAAACAGGCGCCGAAAAGACGACCTGAGAAGGAGCACCAGTTTATTTTGGGTCACTGGGGTTTGGAGGACGTGCCGCTCCCTTAGGTACAAGTTGAAGCAGGGGTAATGCTAACTCCCACTTGTGGGGTTTAGTGCACAAGGGGAGCAATAACCACCCCCTGCGTCCTTTTCAGCACACTCCGAGCGGCCTGGAGGTGGTGGTTCTAGACGCCGTCGGTCTGGACACGGCGGGAGTCTTTAGGTGCGAGGTGATGACCGACAGGATCTTCGAGACCGTCTTCAAGGAAGCCAACATGACGGTCCTAGGTTGGTTTCCCCTCTCATATACGCGACGTGCCCCCCCGACCCCAGGGGTTGCAGGTAAACGTGGGCAACCATGCTGCCAGTAAAATTTGGAGGATTGCGGGCCCTCCCTTCCTCACGCTTTCAAGTAGATCTACGGCCTTATATGTTCCATACGTTTGCACTTCCTCTATCATCATCGCTTTCTTTACTTTATTGTTACAAATTTTTATGGAGAAAATTCCCTCGTTGGTTTTCGCCCTATTTTTTTAAATGCTGGCATTTATGCTTCCCTTGTGGCCCCTTACTAGTCCTTCTTACTCGAGGCTTTTTCTCACTCTTTCATGACCTTAATAAGTTACGGAAAGTCATTGAATACTATTCTGTTTTATCATTGAATACTATTCTCTCCTTAACCCTGGAGCAATGAACAAATTTCCCTGTTACACACTCACGGAGCTCGGGTATATTATACCCGATTTTGGAAAATAAAATAAAAATAGTAATATACAAATTTATTAATCCTATCATGTGCACACTAACTATAAGGCATGTAAATGCTAATTAAACTAATAAATTCCATACTCCTCCCAGGGACTCACCATGACACTGACGATGCACAAACTGTAGGGAAGAGTGGGATAAACCCTCCTTGTTTAGTGCACTAAAAATGACTAATTGTTCGATATAATGTGTTTTTCTGTTATGAAACCCCTTGAACCCACCAGGAAATGACTACTAAGATACAATACAGACTATGACTTATGATCGCTCACACCCTGCATCTCCATTGGTGTCTATCCCTTGCAACCTCATGTCACTGATATGGAAACTATTCCTTATTTTCCACTATTTATTGGTATGAGATTGTGGTGGCTAATAAAATGAACCTAATGGTTTTAGTTATATAAATCTAATAACATTTTTACACACCCACACGAAAAAAAACATTCCATGTTTATTACCTACCTCAGCCTCAGACGCAATCACTGGAGTAAGGGAAGTAGTGGCTCGGGCAGACAGGTTGGCGGCAGCTGTGACACCTGAAGCGTGTCTTCTTGTCTGCCTTTGACTGACACTTGTTGCACCGTACCATGGGCTCCCTCATCTCAGCTGCCAATGGTCCTGCAACTGCAGCCGCGCCAGAGGGGAGGTTAAGGGACCACACCTGTCTGACGACCAGCTTAACCTGTCGATGGTGTGTTGGGGTGTTGAATCATTCCTCAGCTGAGGGCCTGATGAGTTGCAGAACCAATTCGTGCATGTATTTCCGTCTCTGCATGGAGATGCCTCCTACTCTGGCAGTGTTGCTCTGGTAAATGATCCACGAATTTATGACACTCGCATTCAGCATCCCAAAGAACACACACAATGGCTACCTATTTATCTTTCCGCTGCAGTTATAAGTTGCACACATCTGATCAAACGTGTTGCATTATAGAATTCAATGATCTCAGGCTTCCCACTGACATTATCCACCGATGCCTGTGTGTACATACTTGACAGCAGGAGCACATTCCTCTTGCTTGTCTGTGTCCTAGGGATATATGAAACAAGTGTCATATCTTTCGTGAACAGGAATCTTGAGCTGCCAGGTCTGTGGGTGTCCTTCTGCCTCATTACTTCAGGGACTTCTTCCTTTACTGAGTATGTCCTGTATGAAGGGCACATACGTGAATCAGTTGTCGGTGGTAATGTTTCTGTTGGTTTGGCTGTACTTACTTTCCACATCGTTCAACATAACAATTTTTATCCTATATTTTGCTGGCTTATTTGGGATATACATCCTAAAAGGGCACTTAGCCCTAAAAGCCAGCAATTGGTCATCTACTGTCAGGTTTTCGCGGGGTGTGTAGTTGTTCTCACAGCAGGCCATAAACATATCCCGCACAGCCCTGACTGGGGCGAATTAGTCAGTGGCCCGCCTCTGCTTCCGTGTGGCTATGTCTTCAAACCTGAGGTAGTACAGTAGGAAGCAAAAACGCACCTCAGACATTGCTGCCTTGTAGAAAGGAGCCCCTGCCACATGGAACCATAACTCCTTAGTATTCAGGTGGTAATCTTTTCTGTAACCACTGAATATAAGGACATCTAGCAGGGCACGTATATCTGCTGCTGTTGTTTGCTGTACAGTCGCTGTCTCTCTCCTGTACCTCCTGGCAACAACATCAATCTTCTTGTTGGTGAACTCCACAATCAGATTCACCATGGCATCAGTTACAAACAGGCGAAAACACTCTTCAGCTGTGGTGGCAGTAGCAGCTGATTGTGTGGGACCTGGCCTAATTAATGCCATAATATTTCAGGCTGCTGTTCTGGTTGCTGCAGCTACCTGAGGCCTTGTGTGCCATACATAGCCTGAGCGACCTTGGACTGTTGCAGAGTTAAAAGTCATTAGCAACTCCCCATCGTCTGCACGTCGTCGACGTTGTCGCTCACGAGCAGCAAGGGCAGCAGCAAAATGGGTGGCAGCAGGAGAAGCAGCAGCAACTGGGGTGGCAGCAGGAACAGCAGTAGGGGTAGCAGTAGCAGCAGGGGTGACAGCGGGAACAGCATCAACAGCAGCAGGGATGTGCAACAGGAACAGCAGCAGCAAGAATAAGGGTCGTCATGGTCATCAGAGCCTGATGACACAGCAGGGTACTATACAGGAACAGCAGCAGAGTTGCAGGATGGGCCAGCAGTAGGCTCATCAGCTGTGATGGCCTGAGTAGAAGGCGAGGGGTGGGAGGAGACGCCTAGGCCTCTTTGTCTTCCCACCACCCGCCTTTGTTTGCTTGCGTGGGCGAGGAACGTCTTCTCCAGATACACTGTTTGAACTTTCAGCCATTTCATGTGGCTCTGGAACATATTCTTTATCATTCTCACTGCTATAAAGTACATCAGTTTCAACACAATCATTATTGTCGTCACTATCTGGAGTAAAGAGAATTTCATCAATCTCCAGCCCACTCAGGTTTTGTTCTTTCGCCATTTCAGGCACAAGTTCGCACTATTAATCACCCGAAATAAGAATTACAGCCTGAAAAGAGAGAAAGTTATCACTACACCATCACTATAATTTCTCTTTGTACGCTATTACCACTTAACTCGGGTACAGGTTGCCCAATATTTTTTTACTATAATTAGCACTGAACTAGGGTAAACGGTACCCAAACAGGGGTCTAGTATCCAAGCAGAGGAGTGTACCAACATGGTCTCACTTTATGAGAGCTTTCGTCCTTGGGAGGGAAGGGGAGAAATGCGCATGACGTCACTAGCCTCGGGCAAACTATACCCATGTTCAGTGCTCCAGGATTTTAATAAGTTAAGGAAATCACCCAATAGTATTCTGTCCTTAATAAGTTAAGGGAAGTCATTAAATACTATTCTGTTCTAACGAAAATGAGAGTTTATTCATTATTATGTGTTAGAAAATATTTTCGATCGGTGGATTTACTCTTTCCCTCTTTCGCCTATCTGCCCTTCTTTCGTCCGTTTACCACTTTATCTGTCAATTTTTCACGTGTCTGTTTATCCATTTTCTATGCAAGGACCCGCCGTAAGTGGTTGGAAACTCTAGTGTTGAAAATTGAGACGAGAAGTCAGTGGAGAGCGGTCAACACCACCTCCCCAGCCTCCCCGTGTTCTCGTTTTTACTGGATCTGAGAGATTCTTAAGTGGGTGGTGGCGAAGAGTAGAAGCACGTTTTAGAAGCGTAGGATGAGGAGGGGTGTTCCTCCCCCTTCGGTGGGGTTGGGGGGGAGTTCTCCTAGTGAGTTACACATTTTTAAAACTCGAGTGAGCACACGCTTTGTGGTAATCAATGTATTGCACGTAGAGAGGGATGGATCAGTGGCGTCCGATTTCTTTAACAATCTTATCTCATCTTTTCCAACTAACTTCTCGCCTCTTACGTATAATATTTGTAAAGTTCTTGTGAATTAAGAGTAAGTTTAATTTAGGCTCTTTACGGGAATAAGGTAAATAGTTCGCATCATTATTTTGTAGTGTTGTAACCTTGCACTCTCAAATAATCTGCGTTGCAGGAAACTTTCCTTCCCTTGCACGTACTGCCAAACCATTTAAATCCCTTTCAAACTGCATGGGCAGCCTCATTTCAAATTCATTTTTATTATCAAACTTTGATACCTTATTTTTAAATAATTACTTCATTTTTCAACCCTTTCTACCAACTAATGAGAGAATTTGGGACTCATCTCGTCTCAAAGCACCTCTGGGAAGGCATTTATCTTTTCCAAAACTATCAATCCAAGTTAATTTCTTATCCTAAAGCCCTATATTAATCAGTAAATACTAGCCCCCCCTTACATCTAGGGAGTTCGATATTATCATCTTTCCCAGTGTAAAAGAAGAGTCTCTTATTTACTATTATGTCCCATTCATTTTCACCTTTTCCCACTAAGCCCCTCTGTGGCGGGCTTAACTTCAAGAATAACTATTGGGTACAGGTTGTATTCCCACGTTTTTTATAGGGTCTCACCTGTCGACTCTATCAAGGGCATACCTGCCAAAATTACGACTAGAATATTTTGAAGCTACATAGAAAGTTATATGAAAAAATCAACAACAAATCAATAACCTAAACCAAACGAAACCCACTAAGACTAAAACGAGCAATATCAGGTGCGAGAGGGAGGGTCGACCACTCAGGAGCCCGAACATGCACCCAACACCCCCAAACTAAATACTATGGAGGATACCCTCCTCCTTCCCAAACTCAATCAATCCACAATCGAGAGTGCACGAACTTGTTCCCCACTACAAGGGCAATCCTATCACCGTGATTCAGGTCCCACGTTAATCAATAGACCACAGAGAGTGCACGAACTCACTTCGAAGCAAAAGAGCAATCCTATTCCCGTGATTCAGATTCCACGTTAATCAGCAGACTCCCACTTAGAACGAAAAGATTTCTAAACAAGTGACAAAACCATACCAAATATGTTTGTTTATTCGTGCTTACGTGTTTTTTTCATGGTTGCATTGTTGCGGCTACTTATGCGGTTGGTAATAGCCCCCAGATGGGCGTGTTAGATCCCCCTTCCCCCATGTTGGTTCCTCTTCGGAAGGAGGAGGCATAACACGCAAGGAGGTCAATCACAGCCATCCTCTTCCTTTGTTGTCGCGACTTCGATCAACTCATTTAAAGAAACGATTCATTTTGTACCACATGAAGGAACGCCTCATTGTGCACACAAAACAAGGTCAACCGGCCTTAAGTCGCGTGCTCTCAATTATTCTGACGTATGACTATATGACCTAACAACCTTCAAAACTTTCAATAATTCCCGGACTAACCTTGGGAGGACTTTCAATAATTCTCGGAATAACCTTGGGAGGACCTTGGCAATTATATCGTTTGCAAGAGAATATAAAACAACATAGGGGTTTCAAATTTCGTTAGAATCGGCTGAATAGTTATGATGTTATTGCCAAAGAACTCATTGAAAAGTAAAATAATTACCATCCGACCGACCGACTGACCGTCCTGCCTACGGACCGGCATAGTAACTAATAGAGTGGCGTCAACGCGACTAAAAATAATCATAATAAGGGAAATTTTACCTTAGGATTATGACCGATCTAAATTCCGCATCCGCAATGTCGACACTAATTCCCATATCCCTGAACTTTTTCGCTACTGTTTAATAGATGAGACAGGCAAAAAAGAAGAAGAATCGATTGGTAACAAAAGAAATACCGACTAATGTAAAAATAAAGACGGGCAGAAAAAGTAGAACCATAAATAACATAAGATTGAGGAAGAGTAGACCCATTAGGCTAACTTCGGGTAGACCTGTTATTGTTTACTGGCGCTAAACATCACCCGATAACATCCCGGACCATCCCTAAATCCATTTCAGGTGGGAGTTATTACTTTTCTGCGTCTTTATAACCTCTAGAATAAATTCAAACGTACTTTAGCCCCACCAAGACCCATAAATACGAACACAGAAACCTCCATTACTAAAGAAATACAAACGCGAGATAATGAGATCTGGAAGCCCTCAGACGCAGCGGTATTATTTTCCTTTATACTTCATCGCTTAATGAATGGTTTAATCGCAACAATAAATGAAAGGAAATTAAATAAAATAATGCGATAAAAGCCCCAAGAACAAAGGAAATTTAATAAAGATGGATATACACCCTTAGACATTTTTCTTTATTCTCGATTATTTTTGCACGCAGACGGGGGGAAAAGTATGTACGCGTGTACCTATGTGTAAAGTCCATACATCACTTAGTCCTAACTTTAAGGTAGGAAATATATTTTTTGAGCAATCAAGGTTTAGCAACAAATATTTTGTGGACTTTTAGCAGCAAGGATGATTCTTTGGTTGCCACCACAGCGATATCCCTCTAACCACTATTTTAGCAGCCTCATGAGCTGAAAATCCAAATCATGTTGCTGCTCTGGGATATTTTATTGTAGTTTCCTAATATTGGTAACACAAGCCAATGGGGTTCGTGGAAGGGAGCCAACTGTTATTCTTTCTTCTTAGAGTAATTTGCCATACAGCTCCGTTTTCTATCAACAGACGGCCGTTTTGTTTCATTCAACCACTCGACAAAATTCCGTCGTTTTGCAGGGGAATGGACAGAGTGATCCCAAACTCTTATCACCCCTACCGAAAAGTAATAAGAATAATACATAGAGAAACAATATAATAATATCAAACGTATTACTGGATTTAGTGTATTCACTTTCAATAGAGGAACAATAATACCAAACATGTGAAATATAAAATTCAAACAATAATAAAAATAGAAAATTAAAACAATATTTACAGGGGTTGAAAGAATTTCGACCACCTTGTATATTCCTGAATTAATGACCTTCATTGTTCTCCTCCCAAAACGGGCCAGATGTAAAATGGGCATTTTTTTATTATTCCAGTGGGCGCTTCTAATGGACAAAAAACCAAGAAGGCTATGTGAGCCGCTATCAAGTACAATTTGGTTTCCCAACTCCCCCTTCTTTTAGATGGGGGATACGTTTGCTATTCTCCAGACTTCCAGCACCTCTCCATTTTCCAAAGACTTGTTGAAAATGGTGGTGAGGTGTGGAGCGAAAGTCATCCGGACCTGTAGACATACGGGTTAAGGTTTTCTAATATGGCTACTACTTCGTTTCTGTCTAAGACTATTTCGCATAGGTTTTCTCCCTCTTCGAGATGAATCCCTGGCTTTGGAGCTAAACCGTCCACTTCCCTCGTAAATACGGAGACGAAGTAGTCGTTCAAGACGTTGGCGATGTCTGGTTCTGACTTTCGTAACACGCCATTGTCAACTCTCAGCGGTGGTATGTTGTGATGAATCAGTTTGCGGCTATTTACATGCAGGAAGAATTCTTTCGGAGTCTCTTTACAGATGGAGGCCACCCGGACTTCCTCGCTGCGCTTAGCTCTGCAACCAGTGCTTTAACTTGCCTACAATTTTCCCTGCATTGAAGAAGCCTTTCTTCATTACGGTTGGCTTTCCAGTTGTTGTAGGCAGTTTTCTTGTTCATTATCGCTGCGGTGATGCCACGATTGAACCATTTCGATTGGAGAGGCTTGCTGCGCATCCTCCTGCTGCCGACAAACGCAGACTGTTGGGCCATAAAGTTTTCTTTAAACGCCAACCATTTTTTGGAGGCTCCTTCTCATGTTGCAAGTTCAAGACGAGCTATCGCATCCCGAAGAGCTACGTCAGAAGTCGGGTTTGAAGGTAGCAACGTGAGAGCGTCTGTCAAATTGAATGTGAACGGGAAACGTGACTGTGCGGTGATCGCTCCCACCCAGACACTCTCCCAAGCTGAGTCCGGATACCATGTCGTCTTCAGTGGTAAACACCAAGTCTAACATGTTCTCACCCCTCGGTGGCTCCTCGAAACATTGCATCAGGAAGTTATCCTAAGCGAACTCAATCATTCCCATCCCTTCATCATCGCCTGACAAGTTGCTCCAGTCCGTCCCACGGCAGTTGAAGTCACCAATGACCACACTCGTGCGAATATTTATCAGGTCGGTGAGCTTCTCGTACAGCCTTGAGCCTGACTCTTCTGAGTTTTTTTGCGGCCTGTATACCACCACTACTCGATAAGAGGAGCTGGTAAGATCTATGTCTAGCCCTAAAATCTCGTGACCACATCTCATCTTGCATTGGACAGCGAGAAAACAGTTTCGGACGTATACCATAACTCCGCCGCCCTCTCGACAAGGTCGGTCACGGTGGATCATTGTATAACCGGGGATCGCAAACTCACCTTCGAAATCTTTATTGTCAGTATGGATCCACGTTTCTACGATCGCCATGATATCATTTCGGTTATCGGAGGCTAATACTGCCACAAGTTCGTCCCACTGGTTTAGTATCGCCCTCCCGTTAAAAAGTAAAACTTTTAGGGAACGCTGGCTAGTCCGCACGCTCCCTCCGATAACGCGTTTCCCGACGACTTGGTTGGAGTATTGTTTTCAGAAGGGGATGCATCGCCATGAGCTCCTTCCGAGATGCCTGGGTCTTCATCCCCCTGAGATCGGTTCTTAGTCACCAGCAGGGCTTCCATTACTACTCTCGGTTTTCGGTGCAGCCTGGCCTCCTACAGCAGAATGTCCCACATGACTTTCTCTCCGGATCGTTTTGAGTCTCTTGCTCGTTGGTACCCGTTGAGCTGCCGCTTGGCTCGTCCCGTGCAACCCTTAACAACCAGAAAGCATTCCTGTCGATTAACTCAGCCAGAAACTTCCTTCCTCGGTCGTTTAGGTAGACCCTGTCCTCCGCGTATAGGTCATCTCGTCCGGAGAACAAGTCGACCGGGTATAAAATCTTAACTTCTGTCAAGGCACATAGGTGACCTAGATGTTTGTTAATTCCAAGAAGTTTTCAATGTGCGTGTGGTCTAGCAAACTTCCTGAGTAGCATCCCCACGAGCATGGCCTTGATTGTCTTTGAGAGAAGATCCTAGGTGGCGTTCTGGGCAAAAGCAGACAGCTTATGGTATAATTAGCGTCTCAGGGCTGCATTGGCATCGTCGAGATCGGTAGCGGATGAAGTAAGAGCTGTTCGGCGACTGAGAGAGAGGCCTAGTTCGCTCGTGTGAAGGTAGTCCTGTACGTCATGGAACGAGGAATATCCATCGTGTGGTTATAAAAGAGTTTAAGACTACGAATATTCCAAGAGAAAATCCCAAGAGAGGCGCCGGTTAAAAACAAGACCAAGGAAAAGGTGGGTCTCTAACACATCAAGGCGAACTTCATTTCGGAGCAAGTCCGGGTCAAAGTGAATTTGTGGATGGCGGCAGAAGTGCACTACTTTAATCTTGGCCAAGGAAAACTGAAACCTGTTTTTTTAGGCATAGCGAGAGATGCGATTCAGTGCTAGTTGAAATCGGCTACACAAAAAGAGATATAAGGTCCGTTTAAGTAGAGCGTAACGAGAACATCTTCCGACAGCACCGAGGCAATAGTGTTGATGTTCAAGGCAAAACGAATGGCACTGAAAATGCTTCCCTGGGGTTGCTTTCTTGCCCTATTAGGCTGAGGAGAGAGCCACCCAACAACCCGCATCCGTAAGCGGAATAAACCATCTCGTATAAATTCAGACACAATGAGGGATGTACTGTCGCCTCTATGATGTGCATGATTTCAATTATATCCTATTACCAAGTGGAGCATAGGGCTTTTCCAAATCAAATACCGTGTAAATGTGCTTTCCAGGAAGGAAATATTTTCTAAGAGCTGCAGAGTATCCGACGGGGAGTGGAATATGCCGGCCACCACGTCTGTTCCCAACACCACCGAGGTTCTTTTTCAGGAGGCAATAGCCCATAAAAATATATTAGGATGAGAAAGCGCTCACCACCATGAAGGTCATGATCGCCTCCGACGCCAAATCAGCTTGTGCCAAGCGATTCCTAGGAAAATAAATGAATTCATCTACATTTAGGACTTTGATATTCAGCTTTTCGAACAGGTTGGCAAGGACCTGGCACCTGGAATTGATCGCCTAGTTCCCCTAGAGTGTGCCTACCTTTCAGATCCCTGGGGAGAAAGGGCTTTGGCAACCATGCCAAGAGACGGCAGGAGTCCGCCACATCGGAGTAAACTGACGCTGGAATATACGCTAAGATAAAAGTATTCCTCATATTCAGGGGAAAGTGCATTCTACTGGATGGGAGGTACTTAAAACAAGAGTGAAAACGAAGAAAATGTCAAATATAAATTGCGCATCTCACTACCTTGCCCCCACCCCGTGATGCTGGGTTTACAAGACCCTTTGACTCAGGATGCTGCTAAAGAGCCACAAGCTCAGCATGGTATCCTGCAGAAAGGAGACGAGACGAGCCTCCACAGCTCGCTCCAGTTAGCACGAAGTTTATGGAAATTCAATTGAAGGAAAATACGCTTTAGGCTTACCCCTAGGGAGACTCGATGGCGTTCCTCGATGTGAAGACCCCCAGGGTGATGGCGTAGCTTCCTGTAAACACAACGAGAGTAGTTGGTAGTAGAAGTGGACGAAGGCGCCGCTGCCTTCGAGGGCTTACCAGAGAAGACTCGACACGTAATATTCATCATAAGAGCCTTAATTTCCTCTTCTATTGAAACCTTTGGCTGGCAGAGCTGCTCTGGGGCATGGGGTCTCTGGTCGTTTAGATGGTCCCGACTTCCCAGAGCATCTTGTGCAGCTTTTGATAGGGGCGAGGGAGTGGAAGCTTCCTTTTTGCAGCCCTCCTTTCTGGATGTAGTCTTAGGAGGCACAGGGCTTTGTCTCACGATCACCTTCCAGATATTTGCCTCCAGTGAATCTAACGACTCAGTGAAGGCGTGTGGCTGTTCCGCTTTTTGCGAAGAGATCGCGTGAGGCAGGGAGTGGGCTGGTTTTAGCAGGGGTAGAGCGCAAGCTGGTGCTGGCACCAGCTTTTCAAAGCTGTAGAACCCACCGAATTGTTCAGCATGGGCGCGAGGCCTACCGTGCTCGCAGGCTTGGATGGGCCAGAAGCAGCGGGTTCTTTTTAAAGCTGAGTAACATAAAAAATCCCAAATAACACAGGGTACATCCTGGCATAAACGGCCAGGACCACCTCCTCGAAAAGATACGAGTCACGCTGCTTCGAGGAAGCTGGTTGTGACTGGCCACAACGATTTCGGTTTGAGCCGACGTAGCACGTAGGTATGTTCGCTTCGTAATGCCGAAGTAGTGCCAATGCTAGCACCTCTGTGGCAATGGCAAATATGCTTTGACACAGTCGAGATACTAATTAGTTCTTACAGACTCATAGAGCCTGTCACGCTTCAACGTGATTGAATCGATGCTCCTCCCACGTTCATAATCACACACTCGACCTTGACCGCTCCCTAGTTGGCCAGGTTTCTGTGATGTCTTCTAAGGCATGGGCGGGCAACCTCCGGCTCATGAAGGCCTATCTTCTGGTCCGCCATCTTGTTCGGCATTAATATTGCAATCCGGCCCGCGAAACCCCAGCCCCCATCCCCCCCCCCCAAAAAAAATAATTCTGCTAAATAGCATCTGTCTCAGTAGAATCGTAGAGGGAGAAGGAAATGAGTCTTACGTCTGGCAGTGAAAATGAGCCTTGCTGCTTGTGCCCCTGACGACGTGGACCTGGACCCCTGCGTTGGTGTGGTCGCCTCTCTGGGTGTAGAATTTGCCTCCCGTTTCGCGCGAGTCAGGCCGCTGGCTGCAGACTTCAAGCTCCCCTCCCCCTTTCCACTTCCCCTGAACGACGCCCCTGCCCCCTACCCCTGCAGATGGAGTTGGTGGAGCTGCAGTGCAATGATGAACTGAAGGCGAAGTTCCGCACCTCTTCTCTGTTGTCCTTCTTTCGCGACTTCGTCCTCATTCTAGCAATTTTCCAAAATACATTGCACATGTTCAACGTATCGTGTCCATGTTTGGCAGCACCTAGTGTTGCGAACAGCTCTTCTCTAAAATGAAGTACACGAAGTCTCATCTTGGCTCCCAACTCTCGGACCGACACCCCAATGGCATTCTTTTGTTGTCTACCTCATCCATCAATCTGGACATTAAACACTTCTTCATGGCAAGCAGCACCAGCCGTCTCACTGATTTGTAGGTTTTTCAATAAAATTCTTGTATAATATATTCTAGTATATATATAAATATATGGTCACTTTAGGGATTTTGTTTGTCACTCCGACCCGCGGCCTGCTCCAAAATGTCTCATCCGGCCCTCACTCTGAAAAGGTTTCCCGCCACTGTTCTAAGGAGTATTCGATGAGTTCCTTCGCATAAGCTAGTCCTTTCATGAGCATAGTAGGTGATGTATCACTTGCAGAGTCGAGGTCATCGAGTGTCTGAAGAGCAGTCACAATGGCGGCCTGTGAAGAGTCCGATGCATTCACCGGAAAGGTCCCGTCCGATAAACGGGCGAACTTCATTTCCCTAAGTAAAAATCTAGCTAATGTCTGGCGGAGATGGATCATGTGTCATTTAGACAGCATGTTCCCATCAGTTGAAAGAATAGTCAAAAATCATCGAGACGCCGAGCAGCATCTCGATGAGGGCCCTCCACATCGCATCACCGAAACTCTACCCATCTTGTAACTTTACTTTTTTAAATCAGTTTTGCGCCACCCTACCTATGAGTGATTTGTAGCCGAACGAGCCGAGTCTCATAGAACCC
Organism: Ceratothoa steindachneri; assembly: GCA_963969495.1. Lineage (NCBI taxonomy): Eukaryota > Metazoa > Arthropoda > Malacostraca > Isopoda > Cymothoidae > Ceratothoa > Ceratothoa steindachneri. The sequence goes on along the minus strand of OZ018323.1, from coordinate 108,696,137 downwards.
GTGCGTCTTCGGAACTCCCCAGAGGGAGTAGAACCCTTATTCCTCTTTTTGTTCTTTTTCTTTAGGTGGAAGGGTAGGGTGAGCGCCCTATTCTTCCCACCTCCGAGGAAGCCCCAAGATCAGAGAGCAAATCTAATATCTCAGGATAATTTCTAAAAATCATCAAACCTTTAATTTCCCAGTATATTCTCGGGTAAAGATTTTAGAGCCAGGCATTCAATTCCCAACTATATATGGGCAAATGTTTTGAGGAGTCAGTACAAGCTGATATTTTTTAAACCAGCTGTGCGTTGAAGACCACCTCTTCTTTCAGGTTTTTCTTTAGGAGATAACCCAGCAAGGGGGGAGGGGGTAATGTTGTCTTTTACACTTGGTACCCGTTTCCAGTTCCACGGCAGTCCCAAACCAGATTGAGTCGACCTGTGCTTCATTTTTTTATACATTTCCATATTACCCCCTTTTCGACTCGAGAAGCCTCTTCCCATCAAGTTTCTTGGTTAGGCGGATGATTTCGCAGGCTGGCCGCCAACCGGCTTTCGTCAAGTCATACATGGTCAGAGCAGGTATGGGGGCTGTTTCGCTCCTCCCCTTTGGGTTCGGTTAGGGGGGATGGTAACATGTCTACATTCTTTCCCTCCTTTCTTCCTTATCTTTCCCCCGCAACCTTTCTATTCCTTATACAGTCCTGATCATAAGATAGGACCAGTTAAAAAACTGTAAAATTTGACATTTTGCACCTTCTAAGTGAAGATTCGATATACTAAAAGCTAAATTGTAGCTGAGACAAACAAAGGTAGTTTAAACAAGTTAAAGAGATAAAACGGTTCACTCAAATGAGCTGCTCAACAGCTGATCAAAAGTACCATTGCTGCCAAGATTGGACGCAGTAAAACAGTGATTTGCAATTTTTTGAAAGATCCCGAGGGCTTTGGAACAGCGAAGTCAAGTGGTAGACCCCCCAAAATTACACCAGCACTAGGTAAGAGGGTCAGCATGGTTGTCAGTCCAGACACGGCACGGTCCTCAAGTCAGATTAAGGCACTCACCGATGTTGATTGCAGTCCAATAACCATTAGACGTCATCTCAAAGGGAAGGGCATGAAAAATAAAAAACGGCTTCAAGCGCCTCGTCTGCCTGAACGTCACAAAACCGCCCGTTAGAGTTCACGAGGGAGCACCAGACATGGGAAATCGCAAAGTGGAGGAAGGTTTTATTCTCTGATGAGAAAAAGTTTAACCTTGACGGTCCTGACGATTTCCAACGTTACTGGCATGACAAGCAACTCCCACCTGAGATGTTTTCCAAATGGCACAGGGGTAGAGGCTCCATCATGGTGTGGGGGGATTTTTGTTTCAATGGAACAATTGGGCTTCAGGTTGTGCAGGGGCGTCAAACGGTGGCTGGCTATGTATAGATGCTGCAGAGGACATCCCTCACGACAGAGTGCCCTCGTCTGTGGGGTGATGACTGGGTCTTCCAACAAGACGGCAATTCACAATGCCCGCCTGACAAAGACCTTCCTCCAGGAGAATGACCTCCTTCTTTTACACCATCCTGCGTGTTCACCGGATCTGAACCCAATTGAAAACATTTGTGGATGGATGGCCAGGGAAGTCTACAAAAATGGACATCAGTTCATGACAGTGGACGCCCTTCGTGAGGCCATCTTCAACACCTGGAGTAATGTTGCCCCGTCCCTCTTAGAAACCCTCGTATCAGGTATGCCACGTCAAAGTTTTGAGGTTATCAACAAGAATGGTGGAGCCACTCACTACTAAGTCCTTATTCTGAAGGTTTAATTCTGTTTTGAGGGTTTTTTCATGTTTTGGGAGCATTTGGTCTTAAACTTTTGAGCAGCCGATGATCAGCTCATTTGAGTAAACTGTCTTTTCTCTTTAATTTGTTTAAATTACCTTTATTTGACTCAACTACAATTTAGCTTTTAGTATATCGAAGCTTCACTTAGAGCCTTATAAGAATCTGAAGGTGCAAAATGTCCATTTTAACAGTTTTTCCACTGGTCCTATACTTAAGATCAGGAGTGTATATCCTTTTACGCACCCACAAGTTGATCCCAGGTGACATCTGAAGGTTTATGGGCGCTTTCGGCCCCAACACATGCAGTTTGACATCCTGGCTCCAATGCCTGGACGTCCTGCGGTTTTATATCTTCAAAATAATTCGCTCCATCTAACTTTACCACTTTCATTACAGATCTCTCCCTAGAAACCTTTGCCTGCTCCGACCTCGTTGCTATTACGCTTTAAATTCTAGAAATCTCTTAGTCAACCCATAGGTGCATTGTAAAGTCCTACGATCTTGAAGAGAGCCATATAAAAAAATACATAATATACTATTTGCATTTTTAATTATTATTATTGTTGTTATTAATAATAATTAATAATCACATTTTACAGATATAATAAGATTAATAATAATGATATATTAAATAAAATAATGATAATTCTTATTCTTTCTTCGTGTTCAAATTCGAGGTTAAGATTTTTGGGGGGAGGGGCAGTGTTGGCGGATCTTTTCTTCGATATCCCTCGGTTGTTGGACAAGCGGCTGTTCATGTTATCGGAATTTATTCGGAATTTTGCTTGCTCCTATCTTATAGCTATTTTCCCGGAATTTCGATTCCTAGACTCGTTCTACAAATTTTTACTTACTTTTAGACGCGTTCTTGAAATTTCCTTAAAAACTTACTAGTAGACGCGTTCTGGAATTTCCTCAAACGAAATTTTTAGACCCGTTCTTAAAATTTCCTCAGAAACTTACTTTTAGACGCATTCTAGAAATCATCTCATAAACTTACTAGACACGTTCTAGAAATTGTCTCAGAAATTTACTTTTTAGATTCGTTCCATAAATTTCCTCAGAAACTTACTTTCTCAACGCGTTCTAGAAGTTTCCTTAGAAACATACTCGAAGCGTTCTAGAAACTTCCTCGCATAAGTCGCCGTAGTCACAATATGTAAATAAGAAAACAAAAAAGGAAAACAAAGCAAAAATGCAACAAGAAGGAAAGAGGCTCCAACGTCGGGGGTAGGCCTGCCTCCACACGGCGCAGGAAAATGCTATCTACAATAAACAGTAAAAGAAAGTGGAAGAGGCCAGCCTACTCCAAAACTACTATAGTTCGCAAGTCTGTGTGCATGAACCAGTCCAGATCCTGTGCCGGGACAGATAACGTGCACGAAGATTACTCAGACTGGGACATTCGATAAAAATGTGTCGAAAAGTCTGGGGGACAACGCAGTCATCCCAATACGGCGCAGGCGAGCGTTCCATAAAATGGCGGGGCGTCCCGCGATTTGTGCCCAATTTGGAGACCACAGAAAACAACCTGAAGCCGCCGTAAAATTAGGGGTTAGGTCTACTTGAACAGTCGCGGCGCAATGGCAGGCAAGTTTAAGTTCTCCTTGAACATCACCAATCTTCTTTGCCAAGCAGCCCTGAGAGTGGTCCGTATTCCTGCCATTTAATCTGTGTGAGAAAGAGCGAAACGCTGGCCTGGTTACACAGTTCTCGCGTTTTTTCGCGAACTCATCAGCGCGCTCATTCCCCGAAATTCTCACATGTCCAGGAACCCAGCAGAAGATAATCTCGACATCCACCCGGCTTCAAAAACCGTGGGGTCACGGATATCGCGAACCAGGGGATGCGGAGATTCCAATGCCCCGAGAGCACTCAGAGCGCTTTGTAAGTCGTTATAAATCACAATCCGTTCTCCGAACCGAGCACGTCGCGTTATTTCCCGTACCGAGCGGTGAATTGCAAGCAGCTTGGCCGCCTGGCAGAGCCCCACTGACTTTAAAAAGAAGGACTATGAGGTGAAAACCGACCCCTTCTTGGCAGTGGAGCCATCGGTTTACTCTGGTAGGGTTCCAGCCTGAAACGAAGTGTGTTTCAAAAAGGCCGAACCCAATAATCCAGGCGCTGTCAAAGCTTTAAGAGCAGAGACTTGGCGACAAATAGTCAAATGTGGTACCCTCCAGGATGGCGTCCTGTGCAGAAATAGGGGTGTCACCGGCTAGAGAGCTATACCAAGATCTCGAAGGAGTTTCCTAGCTCTAAACCCAAAGGGCTTAGGGTATGACTGGCGTTTCTCAGCGGCAAAGGCACCGTCGAGATCAGCTGCGGATGCAGTGAGAGCTGTTGGCGACCGAGGGAGCCGCCGGCCTCCCGCGTACAGTCGAATAATGCACTGTGCACAGCGCAGAGCGAGCATAAAGTCGCGTCAGTAGTCGAGCTTCGAACGAACAAAGAATCGGTAAAAAATAAGGCAGTAGACCTATCAGCGCCCCAGGCACTGAACTTAACGGAACAAAAAATATCCATGGCGCGGGTACAAGAAACCCTAAGGCTGTGTGTATGAACCTCCCAGATGAGGCGTCGCTCAAATACAAGACCAAGGAAACCGTGCGAGTCCACCACTTACATGCGAACCCCATTTAAAAACAAGTCTGGATCAGGGTGCAGCCGTGGATGGCGGTAGAAGTGCCCCACCTTAGTCGTGGCTAAGGAAAACCGAAGCCTGTGCGCTTCGCCACAGCGAGAGACGCGCTTTAATGCTGGTTGGAATCGACGCTCCAGAGTTGATATCTGGGTCGCGGAAAAAAAGAGATCGAAAGGTCGTCCACGTGGAACTTAGCAGAACATCTTCCGGCAGCAGCGAGGCGATACCTTTGATGCTGAGGGCAATGAGTGTGACACTGAGGACACATCCCAGTGGGACACCCTCTTCCTGCTCCATTGGGCCAGAGAGGGATCTCCCCCACCCGTACGCGGAATCGACGATCTCGCAAAAATTGAGATATAAAGATTGGGAGGCGTCCTTTTGCCCCCATCAAGTGGAGATTCTCCATGATACCGTATCGCCATGCGGTATCATAGCCCTCCTCCAGATCGAAATACACCGTGACGTAGTGCTCTCTACGAAGAAAGATCTTGCACACGATATTTTCAGGCAGAGCAGAGCATCCGACGTAGAGTGGAACTTGCGAAAGCCGCACTGTGGAGAAGACAGATGGCCTCCGCTGCCCAGAAAAAGGCTAATCTAACATTTACCAATTTCTCCATCAACTTACACACAGAGGAGGTTAGAGATATTGGGCGGAAACCGGCCTGGATAGAGTTATCTATCTCCTGTTTACGAAAAGCGAGTACAGTAGCCATTCGCCAGGTGTCTGAGACGATACCCTCTACCCATATCCTGTTGAACAAATCTAACAGAAAGGCCATGCCTCGCTCACCCAGGTATCCGTGCACGAAGCGAGAGCGGAACGTAACTCACTCAATGTAAACCTGTCATTGAAGGGTTCTTCGCCTCTGGAGGTAAAGTCAGGTCAGTGGCCTTCCGTGACATCACGGCGGGCATTGAATGCTGGTTTAGTAGTATCACGGTAGTCAATGCGGAGAAAGCGGTCGCAAGGGACTTCACGGAAGCGGGGTCCGATATTTCTGCTCGATTCTCCGGAACAACGGGAATTGGGTCCTGAGAGCACTTGCACCGGAATCCTTTTACTCTCTTCCATACATCTGCTAAAGGGGACTTCCGTTAAGTGAAACACCTATGCCCACCAAGAAGAGGGGCAGGTGTGCTTCTGAACATACCGGAACCTAGCCCTAGCTCGACGAAATTTCGGAACAGTGAAATAGTTTGGGCGGCGCTTATAGCGCATGCAAGCATATCGCTTCCGTTTGAAGGCTGCCTCACACTCGGCTGACCACCACGGAAGCGGTCTGTGTTCAAAAGGGTCAGTCGTTTTAGAGAAAAATGGAGGCCCACGACGATGAGGTTGGCGGAAAAGAACTAAACGGCATCATCTACCGACCTAAACTCCTCGGGCGGCAGCGGCCCATAAAATTATTTTTGAATGGGATAGTGATCACTACCGTGGTGGTTATCGACTACCCCCTACCCCAAATCAGGCTGTGCATCCGGAGAGCACAAAGATAGATCGAGAGAGGAAAATGAAGCGGTTCTCGGGCAGTGATGCGTAAACTCATCCACATTTAGGACACCTATCTCCAGCTTGTCAATAAGGTCGGCAAGGACCTGACCCCTAGGATTGATCGACTAACCTCCCCAGAGGGGGAGTCTACCATTCAGATCCCCGAGAAAGAGGAAGGTCCTCGGCAACTGTGCCACGAGGCAGGGGAAGTCTTCCGTGTCGAAGTCGGCTGACCGTGGAATGCACGCAGAAATAACAGTGTATGTTCTATCCAAGTGCAGCTGCACAGCTACTGCCTGAAAGGAAGTATCTAAAGCAAAGATAAGAACGGAGAAATCATGCTGTGTATAAATGGCGCAGCCTCCTGCCCGGCCCTCATCCTGTGGTGTTGGGGTCGAAAACCCCTTAAACTCCTGGAGGGTGGGTAAGGAGCACGCGCCCACCATGGTCTCCTGCAAAAAGATAACGAACGGGGAACGGGAGTAGACGAACCTCTGCAGCTCCTGCCAATGGGCCGTGACTCCTCGGCAATTCTATTGAAGGAATATGACCTCCAGGTCTAGCTCGGAGGAGATGCGGGGCCCTCTTTGAAGAGAAGATCCTCGAGGGAATGGCTTCCCGGAGGCAGAACTCCGACGCTGTTGACTGGACAATGCGCTGAAGGAGCCTTCGCCTTCGAGAACTTATCGGGGGATGTTGGGCTCGCTATGCGAGTCTTTACCTCCCTCTGCCTCGAAACCTTAGGCTTCGGAGGCGGGGGTCCCTCCTTCGAGTCACACAGCTCAGCACTCAGTGTGGGCCTAGGCCCCAACTGAAACACCTCATCTTGGCTGTCCTCCTTTTGGGGGGCAGGTTTAGGAATCCCGAAAGATGGCCTCACAACCAACTTCAGGGGTGTTGCATCCTGTAAGTCTAACGACTCAGTGGAGGCGCGCAGCCGTTTCGCCTTGCCGGAAACGGTCATGCCTGGTGAAGGGGAGGGGAACTCTAGTTTTAGCTTGAGCTGGGTGTGAAACCTTTGTGCCGTCATCTCTACCAGAGGAGCGCCCGTGGTGGGTAAAAACGCAGAGGGGCTTGGAGGGGCTAGGAGCAGAGGGTGAATTATTTTAACATTGAGGTATAGGATGTCCCAGGTAGCACTGTGCGTGCCAAGACGAAGTCCTTAGCCTTGCGAAATGACAGACGATCTTGTGCCTGAACGCCCAGGATTTCTTTCTAAAGGAAATACGCAACACATTGCTTCGAAGAAGCGTGGTGTGGTTCTCTGCAAATGACACACTTGGCCAAACACGATTTGGACCTATCGCGTGGGGCCTTGGAGCAACTTAAACAGACTTCGGGTAAATCCGACTTTCACGTCTACATGAACGATTCCTATGGCTGAAGAGGTGGCATTAGTAGCACCCTCGCGGCAGTGGAACGAAGGCCTTCACGCGGTAGTGGTATCAACCGGCACGCCCCGACTCAGGGAGCTTGTCTCAGTCGAATGTGATGAAGAGCGTAGGAATGGGTTTCGATGGCCCTCCCTGTTTTCTCATCATACGTTCGACGTTGACCGCTCCATGGTTGGCTAGCTCTAAAGTGATGTAATCTATGGAGTAATCACGAGTTCCCTTTCATAAACCACTGCTTTCACGAAGTTCATTATAGGGTGCGGCGTCACACTCACCGGCGTGCAATCAATTGCCCCGAAGGGTACTAATCATGGCCGCCTCAGAGGGATTCGTTGCATTCGTCAGAGGCTCCTGTCCGAGAAACGGATCATCTTCGGCTTTCTACCAATCACGCTAGCTAGTGCTCTCCTTTGATGGATCACATTGCCTTTAGCCAACATGCTTCCATCAGTGGAGCGAATCACGAGAAAACTCTTTAAGCCAGCAGTTTCGAAAACGCCAGGTGATCTCTGAACGAAGGGCCCCAATGTAATCGAGGCTCCACTTGCGGGACCGGACGTGCCGATCTTGGCTTGGTCGCATACCGAAACACCAGTGCCCCCGTCCGTCCCCGTGAATCCCGCGGAGGGGGTGGAGCCATTAATCTTTTTAGTCTTGCGGCTTCTTTACTTTTTAGGAGAGGAGGGTGGGGAATGACACCCCCCCCCCTGGCACGAAAGGAGCCCCTAGGCCAGTTGGACTGGCCTCAGCAAGATCTTTACCTAAAATGGAGAAGTTCTTGGCTGTTACAGGAGCACCAGTCGGTGGAGGAAATCCCTCCTCTCCTTGTGAGGCCGCGGGGACCCGAGCCGTCTGAGGAGGAACTTGCCCAGGGGCTGACTTGGGTTCTGTGCTTAGCACCGAGCCCGGGGTCGACCCCATAGAAGGACCTACCATCTGGGGCTGGGTTACCTCAGGGACCACGTCCATCTCAGGGGGAGGGGAGCTTTAAGTGTTTATCCCTCCCAAAACATCATGGATCCGATTCGAGGTACCTTTACTCGTCTCGTCTTGGGCCGGCAAACTAATCACACACGCTAGCGAGACATTACGGTGTACGTGCCAACGGGCCCTGCCTTGCCTTGCTCCTCTAATAAGGTTCGCCCTATCGAGGCGCTCCCACCGGAAACAGTCAATTATGGGCCGCCTGCCTGCTTTCCTCGCCACCTTAGAAAGTAAATGAGAGACTGTCGCTGATAAGATGGAGTCAACCAAGGGCACCTCCAGATAAGGGGGTGAGTGGTAGTCCCCTGCATTCGTAGCCTTAGGAGATGAGTGAGTCTTTTTTCAGGTCAGAGAGGTTTGGAAGGTCCCCTGAGAAAGCACAGGGAAGGGAGAGCTCCTTTTCTGCAGCGGAGCTTCCCGAGAGCAGCTCCAACGATGGTAAAGGGAAGGTAAAGATAGTGTTTAAAGAATGTTCAGCAGTGGGAATGGTTACCATATTAATTCAACGGGATGCAAGCGTTCTTCACCCCACGCGGTAGCCAGCTCTGCAAGGGGTGAATACGGGAAGGCAAAACCAGCTGCCACCATTTGAGGCCACTCCTTTCACCTAGTCGCCTGGCAGCCCATCAGCATGGCGGCTCCATCTTAGGCTCGGCGTAAAATTGATTGACTATGAAAGGAGAGAGAAAGGGCATGTGAGGAAGGTGGGGTGGGGGTGAGGCAGGTTGTTACAAAACGGCCGCCCCAAACCGGAGTTCAGGGGTGAGGTGGCGTTGTCCCCTCACACCTCAGCCCCGATCCGGAATAGTTAGGTGAGAGGAAGCTGGTCGGCATCTACCCTGTAAAATTAGAGGCCGACCAGAGAAAGTTGTGGGAGAAGTTGTAAGGAAAGTGGGGAGGTAGCTACGGAGACGTTGTCAGAAATGAGAATAGGCTAAGCTAGGGTCGGACGGGGCGCTGAGTCCCGTCAGCACGGCGGCCAGGAAAGCAGGTCGCCGTGCCCCTCACGGGGAATTTCCTCCAAAACTTACTTTTTACACGCGTTTCCGAAATGCCGTCAGAAACTTACTTTTAAGACGATTCTAGAAAATTCCCTAATAACTTTCTTTCTCGAACGCTCTTGAAATTCCTTTCATAACTTATTTGGTGGAGATGTTCAAGAAATTTCATCGGAATTTCATGTTCATGTGCTGTTCTAGAAAATGTATTCATATGTCACGTTTCAGACACGTTCTATGAAATTTACATGGAATGTGGCGTTCAAAATTAGAAAAAACAATAAAAATTTATTTGAATTTATTTTAAAATACTAATTTAATTTCCAGGAAAATTGCAGTGAATATTCTTTGAAATTCTGCTGGTAGATCTGCCATTTCATATAACAGCGGATAAAGAAATTATGAATAAATTAATGTGGATTTGAAGAAAGGATTCAGACAAAACTAGAGAACGATTCTTTATAACTTTCAGTTTTCACGTAAAATTTTATAAAGTATTTTTGGCAAGTCTGCGTCACGTGTATTGCTGTTTTCTGGTAATGGCTGCATTAATATTTATCGTTCTCTAGTTTTGGACTTCTTTTTTTTTTTTTTTTTTTTAAACATTAATTTCCACATCTTTTTTATCCGCTGTTCTTTGAAAAGGAACTTGGACACATCTATCAGAGCAAAATTTCAGAATATCCAGTACAATTGTTATGGAAATTAAAACTAGTATTTTTTTTAATCTAGATTTATTTTTATTTTGTTCTCTAGTTTTTAACGTTACTGTATACTGATTTTCATATATGTGTTATGTTCTTGTAAATGGTGAATAGGAGGGTTCTCTAAGAATCGTATATTGGTGTAGAGATTTCGAATTGGGTTTCGTGTATGTATGCCAATTGTGAGGCTTCCTCCTACCACCCTCCACCCCACCACACTTCTTTCTGATAGTGCAAATTCCTTTGCAATCTGCTTGAGGCTGATGACATTTCAACTGTTCTTGGCAAAAACTAAGCACAGCATCTTTCCAAGAAACACATGTATTGTGTGCTTCATACGAGGAAATATTGATAGTCTTCCAGGAATCACGGAAACGCTTGAATAATTGAATTTCTGGTCCGGATGAAGCACCAAAACACTTTAGAAATAAGTCAGATACAATTATTTCATGAACATGATGCCTGCAAGGAAAAGCAAGAAGACGTCAATTTAGTTTTGTTTCTATTGTTACGCATGCACCTTTCTTAGGACGAGTGTTACTAGCAGTGGTGTCAAAACGCATGGTTTTAACACTGTCCTCGATATTCCAATCTTGAAGACATTCCACAACTGCTTTTGCAGTTTCAGCATCTGTACCTGACGTTAGTTTCGGTATTCCCAAATACTTAGAGTTACCACCACCACACACTAACACAAGCAGTCTATTTATATTTTCAGTGTCAATTAAATAAGGGATTAATTTGCCTTCCCATAGACTGTAAGAGGTACATCTGTAGTGAATGTTTGATTCAAACTATCTGCTATTTCTTTACAGTTCTTTTTTTTCTTTGCAGTGTACTTCTACTTACGGTTATATCATCAATATTTCTTCCAAGGGCTAATTCTCTTGCTGGGATCACCATCATTGCATGACGATCACTCATTTTTGTTCCGTCTAATGTAGCCACTAAGTCAGGTGAAATACTTTTCTCGCCGTTAAATATTCTCTTTCTTGGCGGATTAGATGGACCGGGCTCTGCTTCATCACTGCTGTTTTTTGTTTTTTTGCTGCTTCAGCTACTTGTTAACTGAACAACTGACAAATTTACTTTTCTACGCAATTCTCGTTCAATTCGCTGCTATTCTTCTTCATTTCTTTTGCGCTTTTTCTCTTCATTCTTTACTGTTTTCTTGTAAACGGTACCTATATTGCCTAGTCTACCTTTCTCTCTCTGAGCCTGTAGAAATGAACGATCTTCTTGATTGGTTATCACTTCTAGTGCCTTATCATGAGCTATATCAAACAAATCATTTAAAGATTCTTGGAATGAAGTTTCCTTTGATATTTGAGTTTGATCTCGCCTTGATTTTGTTTTTTGGAGGGTTCTGAACTGCTCATATTTGTTCGGAATCTTTGTAACCACTTGATGTTTGTCTCTAGTTGGTATTTTTGCTTTGTCCCATATTTCATATATTTCTGAATATACAATGTTAAAGGCCTCTTTTACATTCTTTTTGCATTGTGTTAAGGAGAAAAGCCGTCTTAATATATCACCATTTGATGGAAGTTTCGTGGTTTGAATTGCATCAATTGCTTCTCCAATAGGCCATACTTCTTCTTTTAATTGAACTTGACATGTTAATTATATTCCAGAAAGACTTTCTTAAACACATATAGACACTAAAACAATGATCACTCTTCACTGGTTCACACAACACTGAATTGGGAATTGGTAATTGCTAACTGGTAAAGTATGTGCTGCTGAGACAATGAAACGCGACACCAGAGCGACTACAAGACTTCACGTTAGTCTTATTTGTCCTTAGTACCTACCCTATAATACCACAGGTTATAGGATGATAATGAAACTTAGAATGCACTTAATATAGCTGTTAACATAATACAACTATTAATTTATATTTCGGTAATTCTTACTCTGAAAAGGACAAAAGGTCACTAATATTTAACTAATTTTATATATTTTGCACATATTTTTAATATGTGCGAAACTAACATTCGTTGTGGCACAACTAAATATTATTATATTTTGCTGCTAATTTGCACAGCGCATTTTATTTAGGTAGGGGGCAGTCTAATATATATTTATTTTAGATATAATTCATCAACTTTAGTTAAGTCTATAATTGATAAAATTGAGTATGAAAAAAAATGTGCCAAAGTGTTCTTTGGTCATGTTTCCACTTTCATTTTAGGAAGATAGTTTTGGACGAACACGATTACTACATTATCAAAGCTTTAGAAGAAGAGAAGCGAATAACTCAAACACAAATTCTGAAAGAGTATCCCGCTGCCACTTGTTAAAAAAATACTTTTGTATCTGTCGTAGGTTAACCCCACACGCCTTACACCAGACTAATATAGATGTCGTAGGTTAACCCTACACACCTTACACCAGTTTAATATAAATGTCGTAGAATAGGGTCAAGTTCCCTCTTTCTGCTTTCCGAGTGCGTGGGAAGTTAACAATATAAGCAGAGTGAAAATTAGCTGAAAGTAAGTTGGCTAATAGTCGACTCTCTTGGAGTTCCGGGATAACAGAAAAACGGGAACAAAGATAAATTTACTATTATGCAAATCCATATCATTTTACATGGTTAAAAGTAGTTTTATAATGAGCTATACACATACTAGATTTACACGGGTATCCGCAGCTAAGTGGGGGGGGGGGGTAAGACGTCGTGGTGAGGACAGTCACCGTACAATCAAACGGACAATATTAATATTGACCGAGGGACGCTCAAACGACCTTGAGCGTAAACAAAGCGGATGATGAGGCTTACACTGGGGGGTAGAGAGAGAGCATTGCACAGGAGAGTTGCGCGTTGCTGTTACCTTTAAGATTTGGTTCGAGGGAGTAATCCTTGCCTTGGCGCAAAGTTCAAACAATAGTCTCTGGATAATGAATATTACGGGGGTGAACTTAAATCTTGCTTTCGAGTAACACGAATCGAGATTGAGCGCCCTGCGGTCGAGGAACAGGGAAAGCGAGTCGAGGTAGACTCACGTGAATTAACAAGAATACCTGGAGCTTGAAGGATTCTTCGAGAATTGTGCAGAGTCCAACGAGACACGAATAACGGGTACCGACGGGGGCTGACTAAGTATTTGACGGGAAAAGAAGGACGGTGGATACTCGGCTGATACTGCCTTCTAACTCTGGTGCCGGAGGATTTATAGCGGTCGAACAGCCCCCCCGCCCTCCGTCCAAAGTAAAGGAAGACGAGAATAGACTCGGCCTTTTAGCGCTAGCGCGAGAAGGTTCTTAAGGCAACGAGGCGAACTTTGTCTGACTTCAGATGGGACCTTCTGGGATCTCACACTTGTCGTAGCTTTCTGTGATGGCCGCATTTCAGGTCATCGTGGCGTCTCATAATTTCTCACCTACATTAGCGCAGACATAAAGGGTCGCCCAGGTGTCTGTTGTGTCTCTCTCTATTGAAGTGCGAAGGGGAGCGTAGCTTCCTCTCTCTCTCTCTCTCCCTGTGATCCCTGACAGTATCTTTGAGAAAACTTCCTGAAAATGTCAGTATTTAGCCTGTTCCTTTTACAGAAAATATTGAGAATGTTATGAACCTCTTCTAAGCTAGGAAGATAAACCAAGTATAAGTAAAAATTAACTTAAATTTGCAAATATATTTTGTATAAGACGCGCGTCCTGTTCCTGCGGCCACAACGTTGTTCGCTCATAACTAACGGTCATTCTCCCGTGCGAGTAAACTACCGGGCGCGCGCAGTGAAACGTTTATTCATTGCAATTATATGTATTATATGATATTATTTAATAGGAAGAGTGCGCAACTCTCCTGAATCTGTCTTCACCCTATAAATAATAATAATAATTATCAGCCAGTAAAGATATTTTTGTGCCTCAATATAAGAATTTCAATTAATATGGTATCTGTATTTATTTGCGACAGGACTTTTTAGCCCCGGCAACGCCGGGTACCTATTCTAGTGGCTGATATTTCTCGCTATTGAGTCAAAAGAATAATCATAAACGATCTGCATTTTAAAACGTACAAGAGAATGACTATTACAGTAGGAAATATTTGGTTCTGATTTATGACCTTACGACCTTCAAAACTTTTAATAATTTCAAAACTAACCTTGGGAGTACCTTGGCAATATATCATTCGAAAGAGAATTAAAACAACATAAGGGTTTCAAATTTCTTTAGAATCGACCGGATAGTTATGATGTTATTGCCAAAACAAAATAATTCCCGAGCTAACCTTGGAAGAACATTGACAATTATACCATTCGAAAGAGAATGTAAAACAACATAAGGGGTTCAAATTTCGCTAGAATTGGCCGAATAGTTATGATGTTATTGCCAAAACCCCTCAAAAAAAGGCAAAACGGGGACCGACCGACATAGTGAGATGTAGAGTCGCCCGCGACTAAAAATACTTGTGAAACGCCTCCATAATAAACAAAATAACGTGTTCACTCACAAATTATATAAAAAAGAAGAAATCGAGCCATATTTACTCTTGTGCGAGAGAACTCACTTATTTGAGTCTTGCGGTGTAACGAAAAGATGAAAGCTCTGAAGTTAGGGGAAGTGATAATGTGTGGAAGCAAGAAAAGTAGGCTAAATATGACACTTCTAGGGCGGGAAAACTATCAAGAGTATCATATATATGTAAAAGAGTGAATGATGCTGAGTATTTACATCCCTACGCAGCATGATACTTTCAACATAACGCAACTTCGGATAGAAAAGCGGAATGCGACATCACATCAGAAAATACATCTGAACAGTGGGAGAATTTCTACTTTATTGGTATTTATTATGGGCGTCTCTAACCAGATGACAGAAAGCATAGAGTCCACACATCCCCATGAGGACACCCCAAGCCCCTTTCCAAGGAAGCCCCCCCCCCCCAAGGAGCTGCCCTCGAGCACGCCATCTTCCAATTTCCTTTTTTTACGTCTAAGTATTTTCTTCTGTTTACTTTCAACCATAAATCAAGAAGGTAAGATTGTGGTGACCCTGCACCCTCTAGGGACCAAATACTCCAACCCCCATTTACTTAACTTGAATTCTTCTTCATCTTCCAAAGGGGGTTAAAGGGGGGTTCGAGTAGGAGATGAGAAAATGGTTTTTATATGTTCCCCAATGGATGGTGACAGACAGAAATTGCATATTTATTATGAAGTCAATGGGCAGGTATTCCCGCCACTTTTCGCGCCAGGTTTTTATGCACGTTATTTACTGTAAGAGTTTTCGCGCCTATTTTTCATATGGATCAATTTTCCGTGGGATTAATTTTCGCGCCAAAATTTAGATTTCTCCCTCCACTATTCGAAATTGTCGCTCCATTTTTTCCCGTCAAAGAATAAATACAAGTTTAATGTTATTATAGATTTTTCGTAGTCGCCAAGTTCATTCGTTAAGTAATTTGCACTTTGATACAGACTTGTTGGGGTTTTTTTTTAGTATGACACGTCAAGAATTCTTGTGTTTGAAATATTGAATTGCGTCATCATGAGAATAATGGATAAAAGAAAGCTGAATTTCGAGATTTTATCAGTTGATTAAATTAACCGTGGAGAGAATAGGCGAAATTGGTTCGATTAACGAGGGCTTTGATAATTTCAACTGTTGATATGGAGAAGATTACCGATCACCATCGACCACTAAACAGACTGGAAGTGTATCCAGAGTAAATAGAGGAATCAAATACACATGTGCGCATATATGAACACATATTTATTTATCTACATGTATGCTTCATTTTCCACTTAATATTCAAAAAGGGGTGGGCGAAATTAGAAATATAATTAGATACAAACACAATGGCTATATATCATTGACTACTATCATAAGCGCTTGATTATTGAGAAAAGTAAATTAATGTAATCCAACGAGGAATTTTATTATGGATAAGGAGGAAAAATAGCACAGATTTCATCACCTAAAATAATAATAATGTTCTTTGTGACTACTTCTATAGTGTCGGATTCATTGGAATGAGATATTATTTGAGGCATTAAATGACTTGAATTGAAAAAAAAATCACTTTTCGCGATTTGTTGATGCTCATTTAGTGCTGAACCATTTGAGAGATCTCGCGACACATTTTGTTCCTCGCCGCACTTCAGGGGTAAAAAAAAAATCATGAAATTAAAGTTGAAATCATTAAAATTAAGTTGTATGACAAGATAATTTATTTTGTCTTATTTTTATTCTCATTTTTCCTTAATCTGCCTCTACCTCCTCTTATTCCTTTTACCACTGAGCAAAAATGACCTCGTTAGTCACCACTTTTATCAAATTATTCTATGCTAAATTACGTTTCTTCGTGAATTTATCCGATAATTTCTAAGAATTTAATTCAGAATTTTAAAATTAAGTCAATTTCCAAAATCACACAAATACAAAAGAGAATTTATCAAAAACTCACCGATAAATATTGCCTCTGCCCTGCCATTCCCCCCTCGCTCGGGAGTGATTAAAGACATGAAATTTTGCTTCCACTGTTGCGGTGTCCCCCTAAAAAACCCCAAACAATTGTACGACTTAAAAAAAAATAATTAGACAAAAATACGCCCTGAAATATTCTGTAACCAGCCTCGCTCAGATATTGATCCACCTTACACGAGGCTGGCATCCATTTATATGATGTATCTATCTTGATTCACCGAACGAGAGTCTGACCTGAGTGTTCCCATACACAGAAGCCCATACACAAAATAACAAAGAACACTCAAACCAACCCTTCATCTCCATTAAGCCTATCATTATCGAAATCCCATTTTACCCTCTGGATGATTAGAAACATGGGGACTGTCTAACCGTCCCTTCCTGAAGCAGAGTCCCCACGTGACGTAATCGGTTTAAAACCCCCTCCTCACCCCACCCCCTTCATCGGTTTATCGCCCAGACGCCCTTAAACAGTCCAGGTCTCACGACTCGTGAAATGATAACTGACATTTCTTGGAACGGTGTTAAAAGCCGGTCTAATCCTAAAGCCAGTTTAAGACTGTCTCGCAAAGGCGATTAGTTCTCGTAAATATTCTCCAAGACCTTCGTCAATTTGCAAGGCGTCGAGAGGCCTAACTAAGAGGTAGTAACACATTGCGATGGGTTATTTAGTATCATGTAAATTTAGGGTAGGTTGCGTCGCTAAGTTTAGATGGTTAGATAGTTAGGATAGGTTGTTTAAATTTAGATAACTAGGCTATCTGGTTAATAGTTAATTTGGGGATTATGCCCAACCTCGAATTTGGGGGGCACTTTGTTATAAATATCTCTATTTATAAAAATAATACGCAAATGCTATATAGTGCGTATCGTGGATATAATCTATATAGCTTCTTCACTACTTAATGTCTGAAAATTTAGAGCTCACGATGAATCTCTAGATTCTTAAAAAAGAGAAAACTACTTAGAATTAATAAATCTGATCAAGAAATATGATTCACTGCTTGAATCGCACTTATAACAACAATCTAGTGTTTTTTCTGGACTTTCAAATAGAATTCGAAACGATCTTATTCACTGTGTTGGGGAAGTGCTTTTAAACAAAATTAAAGTTGAAACTAATGAATCTTCATTTATAGCAATTATTTTAGATGAAACAATTGACGTAAGGACAACCTCTGCACTTTCAAAAATGATGCGCTACGTAAATAAAAATGGCACAATTTGCGAAAGATTTCTAGGATTCACAAATGTTAGTGCAGATAGTATTGCATTAGGGATATCAAAGATTATGTTTAAAGGTAGTTAACGAACTTAATATTGGTCCCAAATTTGTCGCACAAACTTATGATGGTGTGAGCGTAATGTCTAGCCAACTAAATGGACTCCAAAAGAAAGTAAGAGAGAAATATCCTACAGCAAAGTTTATTAATTGCATGGCACACAGACTTAACTCGAATGTTCGCCTTTTCTTCATTGTCCAACCAGCGAATAAGCCAACGGAAGTTCATTAGAGACTGGTATTAAATAATTGCAAAAAGGTGGAAAGAAATTAATGCACCTTAGCATTTTCTTTTATTATACTGACGCGTTTCGATACGACAAGTATCATCCTCAGAGTTGAACTAGAAAGTAATACATTTATTCCACTTTATATATTATAAAAAATGTGTTAACAAACTGACTAACTGAACATAGACATATGTAGGCGAATTAGCAGGCAGAGGAGGTGCAGGTCGAAAAAGTGTAAGTGACCGGAGAGAGGTGAGGGGTAAGCTGCTTGCCAGAAGTGATTAGCAGATAGGGGCAGCTGTCCCAAATATACCCGTTCCTCCGATTAACTCTTCTTTCAGTTGGGAGGATTTTATAGGAGTTAGATTGTATATTTAGTCTTGGTTGGCTTTCTTGAATCTATATTGCTTCAAGGAGGAGTAAGTGGCGTCTGTTGGGAGCATAGTCTAAAGTTTTGGTGTTTTCTTCCATCATTTTTCTGTTAAGGGGAGTTCCATGTATTTATTATATATATATATATATATATATATATATATATATATATATATATATATATATATATATATATATATATATATATATGTGTGTGTGTGTGTGTATGTGTGTGTGCAGAAAACTCACAAAGTATCGCGTGAATAAGCGATAAATGCAACAAAGCCCACAGGGAAAATTAATACGAGGATTCCAAGTACTTTCAAACTTTATTCTGAGTTCTTTATCAAGGAATAACAAAGGTATTAAAAATTGTAATATATATAAGGGTGATACAGAGGAGAGGGAACGCCCATAAAAAAGCAAAAAAACAATCAACAAAATGAATTAATATGAAATGGAAACATTAGGAGGAGCGAAGAGTGACAGAAAAAAAAGGAAGATAACTACAAACTAAGATAATTAAATCAGGTGAATTCAAAAGTTTAAAGGTTGACAAGAGGATTAAAATACCGCCTAAACAATTAGTGAGGGATAAAATCTGAGCGAGAGAGATTAACATCAGAGGTCAGAATTGAAAACCAAAGTAGAATAAGTACAAATGTTCTAAAGACTTGACTCAAACGAAAATAAATACATAGACATAAACATAAGGCTACATAGATGCTCAAAAACTAAAATTAAATAGTTTATTAAGATAAATATTTAGTCTTAAATTAAAAGTTTCGAAAGTGCATTGTGAATATAATTTTAAAAATAACCATCGAGTTTATATAAGCCAGGACTTAAATTAAAATTGGGGAATTTACTAATAAAGGTCGATTCAATGATATTTCGTGAAATTGTATCGTTATTATGACAGATGATTTTAGCAGAATCCAATCAATATTGTGATTAAGATATGACATATGAACATAAAATGAGCTGCTTTCTTTCCCGCCACGGTCATTATATTTATGCTGAGAAATTCGTTTTTTTAAAAATTTACTTGATTGGCCAAAGTAATATTTAGAGCAATCGATACATTTTACGGAATATAAATTACCAATAGGGGAAGGGGATTTCTTGACTAATAGTTTAGAGATAGTATTATTATAGTTAAATGCTATACAAATGCCTAGAGATTTTAAAATATGAGAGAGAAGCAAAGGATGGATTAAAAGGAAGTACAAGAGTATTCTTGTTATTAAAAGGCGCGCGAGGTTCAAAACGATAAAAATACTTTTTAGCTAAATGGCCATGCTGCTATGGTCGGTAACATATTTCTGTTTTCTCTGTAATCTCAGCCGCATCCGTTCACCCCGTAATCTCACCCCCCCTCCCCCGTAATCTCAGCTGCATCCGCTCTTCCCGAAATATCAGTTGCATCCACTCTGTCCTTAATCTCTGCCGCATCCGTTAACCCCGTAATCTCAGTCGCATCTGCTTTCCCAGTAATCTCAGCCGCATCCGCTCTCCCCGTAATTTCAGCCGCATCCGTTCATCCCGTAATCAGCCGCATCCGTTCTCCTCGTAATCTTAGCCGTATCCGCTCTACCCGAAATATCAGTCGCATCCGCTCTCCTCGTATACTCAGCTGCATCCGCTCTCCCTGCAATCTTAGCTGCATCCGCTTCCACTTTGATTACAATACTGTCGAGATTCCTGCTTTTGTCATCTTCCGCAGCGTTTACTTCTAACTCATTTCTCACTAGATTCCAGCCTCGGAACTTCGACCCGTTGGACTTATTCAAACCATAGCAGGCCGTGTTCTTTCTTCTTCACCGCAAACGTTACTCTCATGCAACCACACCATATTCTATGAACTGCACTGGCTGCCCATTCGATCAAGAACCATCTGTATGGTCCTCTTTCTTACTTATATGATCCTAAACACCGCAGCACCATCCTCTCTGTCTTTTGCAAAGTTCCTACCTCGGCCCACATGTATCATTCATTCATTCTGGATCTGCCCAATTACTACTTGCTTCTAGGTATTCGTCTGTGCTGCACAAGTGATCATGCATGCTCGATATTTGCTCCTAAAATGTGGAATGAGCTGCCTCTTGTTATACACTCCTTTTCCTTGTCAGGTGCCTTGAAGATACACCTCTTCTGTGAAACCTGTCCTCAATCGGGAGACTGGTACTTTATGGCAGCCCAAGCCTCGAGGGCCATGTACCCCCCCCCCATTAATTAATTATTATTAAAGAAGATATGTAAATGAAATGGTGAAAATGGAGTAAGTAAAAATGTGTGGAAGATAGATATCTGCCGAGCTTCCTGCAGGAAATTTGGCCAGAGAAGACGCAAAAGGGGGCTCCAAAAGGGGGATGCCACTCCCCTCCTTATTTATGGTTGTTGACGTCTTTGTCATACCTTCGATTTTCTTCGAGTTTTTATAATTATCCATTTTTACGCTTCACCTCTTTCTCATTACCAGATAAAAATACTCTCGTTGGTCACACCAATGTTCATTTTTATGTAATAATTCCCCCCCTCCCCCCGCCTTCGACCAGGGACTTCACATTCAGATATACCTTTTCCCCCGTTCCAGTATCTCCCTCGGGACCACCGGTAATATCGGGGGAGGAGAAGGTGCAGAACCCCATCACACAGGGTCAGCGGATCTCCCTGATGTGCTCCGTCCCGCCCGCCACGCCCGCGCCCACCATTGCCTGGAGAATCAACAGACACCCCGTTAGATGCCCTCGTTTTTGCAATTGATAATAATAGTCACAATACAAACAAAAACTACAACACTTACAACACTAACAACAACAACAACCATAATAACAATAGCATCATTATTATTATTATTATTATTATTATTATTATTATGTGTTGAACTTCCAATTTTTCGTATTATACTTCTAGTTTTTATTAGGAACAAACAGATGGCTTTAATTTCGTACGTTACTTTTAATATAAGTTTGTCCTACAAGTGACACCGTCAGTAAATCTATTCTTCTTCTTATTATTATTATTAGTTTCAGGTGAGATCAACCGCTAAATGATTATTTACACCTGTAGCTACACAGAGTTGAAAAAAACAGGGGTTTTTTTTTAATCCAATAGTCTTGTTGTTGTTTTTTGTTTTGGAGGATGTTTAAAGTTTGTTGTTGTTTTTTTGTGGGGTGGTTTTATTGCAAAAGTAATAGACCACTGTATTTATAAAAAAATATTTGTAAGAAGTGTCTTTTCAGAACAGCCAGTTTAAAGTGATCAACCAATGACAGTTATTGTGTTACGAGTATGACAATGTTAAATCATTATGATTATTGTTATCATTGGTTTGTTGTTAGTTATGACAACGGTATATAAATCAATGATGATGTGATTTGCGATTAAAGAGAAACCGAGGAAGGAGCAGCCTCATGGTTATCTTATGTTTAATCTCTTGATCTATGGTTGTTCAATGCATCACATGAGCTTGCTGGAAAAAGATGTAGCACCACCTTCACTGTTGAAGTTCATGAATACTTCAGAAACACACATCGTCCTCATGTAAGCGACATAAATACTCCATAAGCACTAGTTCATTAATTACTTAAAACTGTGTGTAAATAAATATTGCTGTAGTCACATTAAATGTTAATATATATATATAATTTTATTGCAGGGGCTCCTTCGAGAGAAGTGTGTAGTGATGCCTTAAATTCCCAATGACACGAGTTGGATTATTTGGAGACGTAGCACGAAAGACATCAACTTTACTTGGCGATAAAGGAGGAGCTGGAGCATGATGATGCAGATATGACTGATATGTCAACAAACATTGCAAAAGTAATTGACATTGTGAACATCTTGAGGGAGACCAACCACTTGCGTTTGCAGCTCACATTTTTTTGCAGTGATCTGGACTAAATCCAGATAAAAAATATTATAAAGCTGATTGGGAGAAATATAGAAGAATATTATGCACCTACCCAATAGATTACTATTCGAAGTAAACATTAATTGGTCAATCAATGACTCACTCTAAACTACTATGAAATCATGAATATTTTTTGCCTGCTTCTAGATGCAACTGACCAGCTTCAAATTTCAACCATTCGGCAATAATAGAATCTTTTATTTACAGCTACAAGGTTTTACATGCCATCTCTCTGATGCTGCGGAGATCTTAATCGACAACCTCAAGCTTTAGGTGCACCACTATGCAATCAAGAAGAGGTTGCAATGGAACCGTTCCTCTTCCTTGCTACCACAACCGATCCAAGACACCTTCACCTGTTGTATATTGCATCAGTTTTGATGATGGGGATTTAAAGCCTCAAGCAAGAGTAGTGAGAGAATTTTAAATTTGCCCATTTGATAAAATATTATCACTCACTGTTCACGAAATGCTTGTCAATTTGATAAATTTCCAATGAAGTAAATGTACTCGTATTAATTTATAATTAATAACCCTTCGTAACACAAATTTATGATCTTCAGGTTGACACTATCTGCAGAAGATGAAGAAAGTGTAGAAAATTGGCTTGATCTCCACTTCCCTGAGTATGTTCCTGGGATGCTCCTTTTCAGGTTATAGGAAACTGAATCATTCCACACATGTTCAAGGGTGGAATTTTTTACCACCCTCTCACTAGATCAGTGGTAGATGTTGATCAAGGCTTGATAAGTCAAAGAAAAAAATAAGAAACGTCTTCTGCGAGTTCATTGCTTCTCTCCTGATGTGTCCTTTAAGCGTAGGATTGATAGATAGAATTTTTTTACTTTTGCTTTAGTTTGGTCTAAAGTTAGAAATAGACTCGGAGCGAGTAAAGCTCAAAAGCATGTACAGATCTATCGCCAACTGCACACTATACAGTGTCAGCGACACAGTGACTGATGATCTGAATTAATTATGGTTGCCAAGCACTGTGTAAGGTGGACATTGTCTGTCCTTTGTCACCAACTATCTAAGTGTGTCATTGTGGTACCAATAGATCGGTCGTCTTTGGGTTTGTAGTCTTCACAAGTTATTTATACATAGATTTATTCCAGTTTGCTTGGGGAGTGGGGGGGGGGGGTATTTTTCTAATGAAATAAAAACTAAATATACGAATTAAATGTTATACCAAAGATAAAACTCTTGATATTTCGATCATATAACTCACTAAGAATTTTTCCATTGTTTGGTTTATTTGATTTCTGATTCATTTCAATTAACGAGGTCAACAGACCTAAGTCACGTGCTCTCAATTATTCTGACTTATGACCGGTCATATGACCTTACGATCTTGGGAGGATCATGGCAATTATATTGTTCAGAAGATAATGTAAAATAACATAGTGGTTTCAAATTTTGTTAGAATCGGCCGAATAGTTAACGATGTCATTGTCAAAAGACTCATTGAAAAGTAAAATTGTTATCACCCGACCGACCGACCGACCTACGAACGGCTATACTAATTTATAACAGTCGCGGCGACGCATCTAAAAACATCGTAGAAGGTTAACGAAAAGGGATTGTGATGTCGTAGCAGTTGTCGAAAAGAACCAAATGAAAGGTACAAAACTAATAAAGTGGTCCTTTTACTATGAACTTGTTTGCCTCAAAATTACCACATGGCTTCTACTTTCTGTTGAAGTACTTTGAACTCTGTCATGGTATATTTAGGTAGTTTTCCGTGAAACCAGAGCAGTAAATCCATTTAGATTACATAAACTGTTTTAGGGGTGTTTTTTATGCCAATCCTGTAGCTACAGTAGACAAACGGTTATAGAATTGCCAGGAGGACTGGCTAATTAATTTTTGCATTACACTAGTCAACAATGATTTTGCTACTTGGGTATTAGCTTGCCTATGGTTTATACTAAATCGCGTATGCTGATTCCGAAACTGTAATCAGAATTGTTCTAACACGTAAAGTTCCTGAGTTACACATATGGGCAGTGTTGCTTCGGCTACCGTAGTGAGAGGATGTGTTGTGTGTGTTTGGTTCCTGCATTACACTCCTGCTTTATCACGTTGTCAAATCTAGTTATTATATTAGTGGTGTTGAGACAGTATTTACATACTGTGATTAATTGCATTTTTCTTTCAGATTTATCTCTCAATTAATTTGTAAATGAAATAAGATTGTACAAAAGTATATAACAGGATATATACAAACTAAGTTGAAAACATGAATCACCTAGGATGTATAAATAGCCCCAACAACTTTTGTTATATCTGTGGAAGATATACTCCAAGCAGCTAGCGGAAAAATTTAGCTGAATGAGTGAAAACTGCATACAATTATTACTTTGGTTGTAAAGTTGGTGACCGAGACAAGTCCTGGGCACCTCACAAATTTTGTACTGTGTGTTATACGAGGCTCACACAGTGGTTAAATGGCATACCGAAGGGTATGCCTTTTGCTGTACCAATGAAAAAAATCATTTTTCTTTCAGATTTATCTCTCAATTAATTTGTAAATGAAATAAGATTGTACAAAAGTATATAACAGGATATATACAAACTAAGTTGAAAACATGAATCGCCTAGGATGTATAAATAGCCCCAACAACTTTTGTTATATTTGTGGAAGATATACTCCAAGCAACTAGCGGAAAAAATTAGCTGAATGAGTGAAAACTGCATGCAATTATTACTTTGGTTGTAAAGTTGGTGACCGAGACAAGTCCTGGGCACCTCACAAATTTTGTACTGTGTGTTATACGGGGCTCACAATAAGGGCCAAGCAAGCCCCTGTATCAAATGGCGGTGCGTCCCGCGAGTGTGTCCGATTCGGAGACGACAGAAAGCGACCTGAAGCCGTCGCGGCATTAGGGGGTAGGTCCATTGGAACAGTCACGCGCGGCGCAATTAGACGCAACTTTAAGTTTCCCTCGACCGTCTCCCATCTTCTTTGCCAAGCCTCCCGGAGGGCTGCCCTGATTTCTACCATGTAGTGGTTGTGAGGAAGAGCGAAACGCGCAATTTTGCGCAAAGAAGAGAGGTCATCTAGGGTTAAATGGGGTTGTTACGAGGTCGGGGTCAGGTCGCTGGACCTTAACCCTTTTACCCTTGGATTCTCCTTACGACTGTCCTCTCCCACATTTAAACCTCGCTGGACGGACTTCATGAACATTTTAGGCCCTCAGTCCCAGGATAGAAGGGTCAAGAGGCTTCCTATCACATTATTTATCTTATTCCTATCCCTCTCTCTTTTTCCTTCATCTCCATTTCCATTCATCTCTCTTTTTCTTCCCCTCCCCTTTTCCTTTTCTTCCCCCCTTCCTTCTTTATTCATCTCCATTTTCTTTCCTCTCAAATTTTCTTCATCTCTCTTTTCCTTCCCCTCCCTTTCCCTCCCTTCATTTCTCTTTTTTTTCTTCATCTCCACTTCCCTTTATCTCTCAATTTCATCGCTCTCATTTTTCATGGAATGATGATTCCCTCGTTGGTTAGAAGTCTCCTCCCTTTTCTCAGCGTCCTGCCATAATGCCCCTTCTCTTCCTCGATGACCCACACAAAGGTGTTCCAGGTGTACCACGAGTAACCAACCACATCTGTATGATTGTGAGACCCCCCACCCTCCCCACGCAAAGGCATACGCGGCTACATATCTCCCACACGTCTTCGCTTCCCACTGGATCACCTCTTTCTTTACATATCCCCCTTACAGACTTTCTCGGGATGCCCTTGTTGGTTATCTTTAAACTATAATAACCAATCCTCGTCGCAGATCCGAAATTCAGACTGGGTGACCTCGCGGCCCCTCCTCGCCTCCGGGGACCTGGCGCAGGTGATGTCCACTCTCAACTTCGTAGTCACCTCCAAGATGCTAAGGGAGTCTATCCAGGGCCTCGTAATAGAGTGCCACGCCCGGCAGCCGGGTAGCGCCTACAGCAGCCACGATGCCCTCGTCCTCACTCCGGAGAGAACATCCTATTTTTGGTACTTTTTCAGTCGAGGTAAGGTTCCTCAGTTATCCTTTATGGACCACCGTGGTACTTTTTCGATTCAGGTAACGGTTCCTCCATACTCCTGTACGGAACATTTTTGTACTTTTCATTTAGGGCTAGGTTCCTCTTTGATACCCTATAGATGCCACTATTTCGTTTTCAGTAGAGGTAAGACTGCTCGTCGTTCCCCATCGGATGGCATGGCCCCTTTTCAAGTCAATGTATAGATATCCCCTTACTCCTCTACCGAGCAATGGCACTAAATTTGAAACAGGGTTATGTAGCTGAGTTGGGCAGTGGGAGATGACGACACTACAACACTGAATCTTAACTCCTTGGAATAATATAATACCTGTAATACACAATTCTATAAATAAAAGTTCCAAGAATCAAACTCAAACGCAACTATAAGAACTTGAAGTTTTTAAGGTAGCGTCCAGGACTATTTAACACCTTTACTAGCAGATCTATATTACTTCATAAATACGCCTACCATACGTCCCGGTTTTCAGCAACGGTCCCGGCGTCCCGACCGGCTCATAATTTTGTCCCTGAAAAATTATTAACTTTATAAATGTAAACTTATACCTAATTTAACTATACTACTTTATGTTCTAATAATTCCAGAATATAAATATAGAGTTTAAACTTTTAAAATTCATTATTTCGTATATTTTGTTCGAGTCATAATTTAAATGGCATATGGCAACTCTGATTTCCATATGCAAACGTCGGAGATTATTTTAGCGTAGCTTATTATAAAAGGGAGGGAGGTTCGGCAGTGACATACCGTAAATTAATCAGCGTTTGCCTTTGAAATATATGATTTTTTTTTGCTGCTAGCCAGGTAAAATGCCTAAATCAAAGTACCAATTTACTGAAGGTCTTTAAAAAGAATATCCATTTCTGAAAAGAGTTTGTGACCGTGACGATAGAGTTAAGGGCGTACAGTGTTCGTCTGAATTTTCAGTTGCTTATGGCGGTCATTCCGACATTAAAGATCATGAGAAATCTTCAAAACACAAAGCTAGTTTGGCATCATCTGCTATTTCTTCCACATTATTTTTTTTTTTCAAAGTGTTGATCCGCTTGACAAAGAACTGTTAATAGATGGCAAAGAGGCAACCTTTGCTTTCCATACCGCTGCTAATGAGTTAAGCTTCAAAACTGCTGAATATTCATCTAACACTTCTCTAAACTCTTTGAACCAAAGCTTAGTCTTCCTAGAACTAAGAGTGAAGCTATCATTATAAATATAATTACACCAATAGCAATTCAGGAACTTCATGGAAATTTGAATAAGTCAAATTTTGTGTCCATAACAAATGATGCTTCTAATAGCAAAGATATTAAAATTATTATTTTCGTCGACGCTATTTTGTACCAGAGGAAGTTGTTAATGTTAAACGTTTAGATTTTCAATCGGCTCCTGGTGAAAAATCTTCAATATTAACAACTCTCTGTTGGCAGTTATTTAAAAACTATAAGTTAGCAAAAAAGTTTTGGGATTATGTAGCGATAACTGCGACACACATTTGGGGTGTAGAACGGAAAGGCATAAATAACGTTTACAGAGATAAAGAAAGAAATGGGAAGAATTATTGTAGGTGTTGAATGTGGTTCTCATATTGCTCACAGTTGTCTTCAAGCTGCTGTTGACGTTTTTGTTTTTTCAAATAGTTTTGAGTACACTTCCTCCCTTTTTATGGGTATTTCTATATCCAGGCTTTTTAAATTTATCTTATTTTCCTTCTTTATTACGTTTTCTATTTTTATTTTGTTGTTTCGGAAAATTGTTCGATAGTGATTAATATAGAGGGAAATCTATTAACATATTTTTGATTGTTAATTGGTTTTGCAGTGGTTACTTGGTGTACCATTGGTGTGGTGTCTTCAGAAGGATAAGAGGTGCTTCTGTCTCAAATATGATGGTCTCGTAGCTCGACTTAATGCCTTTTCTGCTAGTTTTTATTTCTGGGCTCTTTAGGGTGGACCCATGAGCTACTGATTCGGAGGAATCTTGACGTGCTCGTTTGTAGGTTTTGTTTGTTGATTTAGGAGGCGATTCTTTACGTCAAGGTGGGCTAGATGGACGCAGCTTAGGTCGGTCCGAGGTTGTTATCTTGTTGGTATCGCTATGTTTAATTGGATTTATGGTAGGTTGCCGAGTTGTTACTTCTGCGTAGCTCGGGTTTTTCGGGTTCCTTCTTTCTTCTGCCATGTCTGCCAGGGAGGGCTTGGTGTCTTCGGATTCCAAAACGCACCATCCTTATGCTGAGCTCTTAGTGGAAAAAAGACTTCAGAACTTTGGGTGCTGGAGGTAAGTAAGTAAGTAAGTAATGGTTCGCCAACCTTCCTTTATCCAGGCGGATCCCCGACCGGATAATAAAATAAACATAAAGGTCAGTATGACAATCACTGATGAGCCCGAGGGAACCAGGGGCCTGTCCTCTTTAGGGAGAGGTGTCAGGAAGTATTGTGTCTTTACATCAAACAGTGCTCAGGTGGATCCTTCGTCGTCCCGGGGCAGAGGGACTTGTTCCCCGTCAGAGGTACGTGGATATAGATACCCATCGGCATGATACCTTGGGACAGAGTGTGTGCATGTGCGTTGTGCTGCGAAGATGGAGGGGGATGGGATGGAGAAAGCAGTGTTGTAATTGGCCACGTGGGTGATGAGAAGTGTAAGATCTACCCACTCCAGTACAGGGCGCGTCCACCAATCGGTAGCCAGATCTCTCCGTCCGCAGACGTTTTAGTCCGCTCTTGCCGGGATCGAACCCGATACCGCGACGTTGAGAGATCAATGCCGTATCCACTCGGCTAGCAAGAGCTCTCGGGTGCCGGAGGTAAAAGGGTTGAGCAGGACTGTGCCTAATCAGGTGTTGTGCACGTTTTTGTCTGTTACGGTGATTTCGTGTCCGCTTAAGGTGGTGAAGGCAAGCAATATCTAGTCACGTGCTCATAGGGGCGGGCGACTCTATATATCACTATGTTGGTCTGTCGGTCCCCGTTTTGCTTATTTTTTGGTTTTGGTAATAACATCATAACTATTCGGCCGATTCTAACGAAATTTGAAACCCTAATGTTGTTTTACACTCTCCTTCAAATGATAGTATTACCAAGGTCATCCCAAGGTAAGTCCGTGAATTATTGAAAGTTTTGAAGGTCGTAAGGTCATAAATCAAAGTATGTGAGAGCACGCGACCTTTTGGTGAACAAACCTTGTTTGAGATGGTTTCATTTTTTTGCTTTTAGCTTTGCTTCTATTTGTGCCTGGCTAAGTGAGAATCCTTGTTGGTCTTCTCCAGTCACAGCTTGAAGTTGTTCTAGGAGTTCCAAGGCACAGAACGGGTTCGAAGTTTTGATGTGGATATAGCGTGACGAACAGCTGATCTAAATACCTGTTTAATGTTTGTTAGTTTGTCGGTTGTTTTAATTTATTATGTTGATGGTTGGGTGTTTGATTTTTAATAAAATTATCTATGGCCGCAAGAAAAAGATTCGCCACCCCTGTCCTTGACGTCCAACACTGATCTCAACAAGGAAACGTTACTACTGGGCGACATTTGATTGACCCCAGCAGTTATCACTGGGCGGGAGGGGCTACGCCTTATCCGCCACCCCTTGGGAAAACTTAGGAAAATCCGGACCAGATCCTACACCTGGCGTGGTAGGCAGGTCGGTATGACAGATCCGGGCTGGGTTGTGACTTTCTTAAGAGCGGTTAGGTTTACCACTCTAACATCGGATCGGAGGAGTGATACTTTTGAAGGTCCTTTGGGTCGCCGGGTGGTGATCAAGAGGATCCATGGCCAGTAGAAGAATGGGCCGACGAAAGGGTAGAGAAAGTAACGGAGTAAAAAGAGGTGGATGGAAGACAGAAGAAGGGTGAAAGAAAGTTGGTATAAAAAGATGATGTAGGGGCTAGCGAAAGAAGGATGAGAGGCTAAGCTGGAGTCGGACGGGGCGCTGAGTCCCATCACCACAGAGGTTAGGAAAACACACCGACGTGCCCCTTACGGGGTGTTGTTGACGTACTATCTATTGAAACAGTCCTGTGACTATACAAAAAAAAACACTCTTTGAGGATAACTGTAGGGAAATGTATTTGTGGTTTATTTATGGACAACTAAATCTGTTTAATAAAACAATCATTACTATGGAAAGAACGAAGGCAAGTGTCAATGACATTCTTGTATGTAGATTAAAAAAAGATTATGAAAAAATAGAAAAAAGGCGAGAAAGTAAATTTCTACTCGAAGGAGGCCCCCAAAACTGTACATGACACTTGAGGAGAATGGAAATATCAATGCTGCTACAGTCAGGCAAGAATTGACGATATGATCGCTGCTCTCCTAACTTAGACTGCGGGAGAAGAGCTTTGGCCTAGCTGAATCCTTTGTTTGGATAACTAGTACATACATTACTTGTCCTGAAATGAAAACATCTACTGGTAAGCGGTTACCATAACAATGAATAACCACCTTCACACTTCACCCAGCACGCCTCAGACACGCTCTTCATGCACGTGAAGCAAGTGTTGTATCTAATACACTAATCTCTCGGATACAGTCTGTTGCTGGGGTGGATCGATAGCGCCCCCAGGCGTCCCCGATGCCGTATAATTGAAGCTAGAGTATTGTCAAAAATGTTTCTCCATTATTATCTTTTTCAATATAAACTCTTAGACTATATTTGCTATTAAAATCCAACAGCCACTGTTCTTTATCCCATTTGATGAAGTGGTGATTGTCAAGACATTTTGATCTTAAAAGTTTGAATTATGGAAAACTAATAATTTCACTCGCGAGGAAAAAAGGACTTCAAATGTTTAATCATTTTAAAAGCTCGAGTATTTCTCGCTCCAAATCCAGCCGTATTGTGGAGTACATTTGAGAAGCCATTTCCCATCACTAAAAGGAAACCAAATTATTATAAAAGTATAATGAAAGAGACAACAATTTCCTAAGAGAATTTCTAATTGACACAAAAGTAAAACCGACATAATTGGCCAGGGTCCATTATTAAATTAAATAATTTAGCAAATAATATATATCTAAGCATAGAAAAAGAACGGTTAAAAGCAAAATTAAAGAAATGGGATAAAGAGCAGAGGCTGTTGGAAATTAATAGCAAAAATAGTCCAAAAGTTTATACTGTAAAAAGATAATAAAGAAACATTTATGAAAATATTCCAGCTTCAATTATACTCTTTAAAGTTATTACAAACACCATGAAACTAAATAACAAACACATATACAAGAAAAAAAAATACAGGGTGTCAATTGTGTAATCATGAGATGAAAGTTATTTAACATTTTGTAATAGTAAGTCCAAAATTGAATGAAAAGTAACACTCTTGAAGTAGCGAAACAATATGATAAAGTTGAGAGTAGAGCAAACTACTACAAATCAAGTATAATATTATCTAAACATCTTTCTGTTCTCCTTTTTTTTTGCATCAGCATGTCGACTTATTAATAATCCATAATGAGTATAAATGTCATTTTGATAGGTTAAACTTCCATATGTGGAACATAACATAACATAACATTACAAACCAACAATGTATGGTCGCAGGAAAGAGGCGGGGTGGCTGAATCAACTGTAAAGGCCTTCAAAAGTTTTGTTTAGCTATGGGAAATTACTTATTTCCTGTTCTCTCTAATCTACGAGGGGCGGTCAATAAGTTTTTGCAATTCGGATATAAGGAAACGAGATGAGGAAAAGTGTTTTATTATTTTTCAATATAACTACCCTCGACTTCAATGCACTTGCGCCACTTGTCCCTGAGGCTTCGAATCCCCGACAACCAGAAATCTGACGACTGCTGTTCAATATTGGCCTGTGATGGTCCTTCCACAAGGCGCATAGTCCACCATCAACACTCCATCAGAATCCCAGAAGATGGTGGCCATGATCTTCCCGGCTGAGGGTTGGGTCCGGAACTTGATGGGGGTCGGAGACCCCCTGTGCTTCCAGGCCATGTTTTCGAGCTTGGTCTCGGGATCCCAGTGATGGGCCCACGTTTCATCAACTGTCATTATGCGTGACTCGAATCCCGCCGGGTCTTGACTGTACATGAGCAGCAGCTCCTCCGGACTTTGACGACGTTGAAGTCGATCATGGGGCGTGAGGTTTCGTGAGGTTTCTAGGGACCCAGCGGGCAGAGACCTTGGTCATGTCCAAATTGTCGTAACTAATGTTGATAACACTTCCATGTGATATTCTAAGTTCTCCCTTGATTTCTTCGACCTTTGCTCGTCGATTTTTGAGTATCATCCTCTCCACACGGGCCACATTGTCCTCGTTGGTCACGTCTGACGGGCGTCCTGGACGACGGTCATCTTCAAGGGACTCACGACCATGGCGGAACTCCCTATTCCAGCGAGCAATGGTTGCATAGGAAGGGGCGGTGTCGGTGTACACTGCAACCATGCGTTCATGGATCTCTTTTGCATTCGTACCTTCCTTGGTTAAAAATTGGATCATTGCGCGGTGCTCAACCTTCTCCATTGTTGAAAAATTTGTGACTGACGATCTGCGATCAGCTCCTGCTTCTTAAATAGACGAGGCAGGAGCGTGCGGCTGCAGGTCCTGACTTGTCATAACTTGTCCTAACACCCCCACAAACAGCCATCCCCCTTCTTCTGTTTTGCCCTACCGATTCGCAAAACTTATTGACTCCCCCTCGTATATATGGAGTTTTTGGAAACCATTATCGATTTTCCCCTTGTTTGGTTCCGTTATATAGACGATATTATTTGTTTCTGGCCTTCTTCTGAGGATGCGAATGTTTTTTTTACTGAATAAAATTGTTGGTTCCCTCTATCAAATTTACCCTTGAACTCGAACAAAATGGTGTCCTCCCTTTCCTAGATCTACTTATTCACAGGACTATAACCTGGAATTAAATTTTCCGTCTATCGGAAGCCTACCAACGCCGGTTCTTATATTCTTTATTACTCAGGTCATAATAATAAAGTCAAACGGTCTGTATAAATTTCAATGTTTCTCCGGGAGTTCCGGGTCACTAGCCCGGAATTCTTGGATCGTGAGATTTCTAAGATCTTTGAAATAGGCACCAATCTTTGCTTCCCTCAAAGAATATCTTGGAGGGTGCCTGGATTTGGCAAAAAATTGTTTTACAGAACTGAAATCTCTCCCGCGTACAATTTTAAGAACTACCTTGTTTTACCGTTTTCTGAGTCCTTTTCCTTGCTTCCACGCCTCTTGAAATGTTTAAATGTTTTGGTCATATTTAATTATGAGTCTTCCATGTACAAAATGTTGATTCAAAATAATAACAAAAGTATAGGGGGGTTTATTCTGTTGATTGTGCCGTTTGCCATAAGCAATACTTTTGGCAAATCGGAAAATCATTAACTGTACGTTTCAATCAACATAAATTCAATAATTATCAGAAAATAGTCACCCTATCAATTGGAATTCGGCAAAATTTATTTATAAATCTGATAACTATGTTAAAAAAAATATTGTCGAATGCTCATTCATTAATTCCTCACCTAATTTCAATATATTCCCCGGTCTCTTTAAACTGGACCATGTAATTAAAAGGCTATTTCTTGCAAATTGTCTATTTTAAATCTTAGCTCTTTGATTTACTATATTTTTTATATTTATTTTGTTTATTTCAATGTATTTATAATTGCATGTGTAATGTACTCATAGCTGTGTGACCTATTTGTATACATTCTTTTCTCACACTTGGCAACTTCCGGAAGAGATCTTATCTGTATGTCTTTACCCTTCGTATCTGGTATTTAATCCTGTTTCTGATAATATTTTTATATTTTGTATCCTTTCGCTGTACATGGGCTGGGCACCGCTTTGTAGTCTCTTAGTTCGAAAGTACTTGGAATCCGCCTTTCATTTTCATGTGTGATTTTTTGCATTTATTGCTCCACTTACGCGTTACTTTGTGAGTTTCTCATATATATATATATATATATATATATATATATATATATATATATATATATATATGCGACAAAGCCCACAAGGAAAAGAAAGCGAAGATTCCGAGTATTTTCGAACTTTATTTAGAGTTCTTTATCAAGGAATAAAAAAAGCACAGAGAAATGCAATATATATATATATATATATATATATATATATATATATATATATATATATATATATATATATATATATATATATATATATATATACCATGTGCCGGTTTCGCGTTCTGAAAATATGGTAATCCTATCCATAAACCGCTTTTAGCTTTCTTTATCCTAACACTTCACATAATGAGCTAGCTTCTGCGTGTATATCAATTATCCCTTAATTGAATAACGAAAGTTCGTTATTCACTTACAAATGAACCTTAATGAGTAGCCAATACCATGCTACTAACTTGTATGTCAATTCTCATTTATTTATCTATTAATCTCACCAATCAACGAATATTCATAAAATGCCCGAATGTACACTTCTCTCCATTTTTATCTTATCGCAAAACACGCAAAGTCGCATTCTTCTGCGGAAAACGTAGCGCCACGTTCAAATGGTTATTGCCAGATGTCGCTGGCGAAATGAAATTACTCCCCCCTCTCCCTCATCCCCAAAAGCACCAAACGTATTGCGTGCCTGTCCACTATTGAAACTATTTCGACCGAAAGTAAATGATGTAATAGAATATTAGGGGGTGAAATAAATCAAGTGAATATTATCAAGATATATTTTTAAAGTCATATTTGGATTTCAGGAGTATGGGATTTAGACGATGGAATCCTAAAACAATCAGCAGATGTAAATGTTAAGTTGGATTTGGTATGATTCGTGTGATATAATTCTTCGTTTTAGTATAGGATTGAAAACATTACGTGGAGGGATTTATGTAATAACTATAATGCAGAAGTAAGATTTTTTTTTTTAATGACAGGCACGTACAAATTTCTAAGCCATTTCATGCGTGCACACACATATTCTACCCATGCAAACTTATGCAAACAATAGCACATTCATTATCGACATAAATTAAAATTTTATTGAGATAATAAATAAATTCTTTGATAGTAAAGCTAATATTAACAAAATACCTACTACTAGAAAATCTTCTCCATTAAAATATTACTTATAACTTATTGGGAAGAAACATTAGTAATATCTAAACGAGATAGTATCGCCGAAGAGATTCCATCACGCACTTTTTCAATTTTGGTAGGGGTGGCTCTTCCCTGGGCCACGAGTTCTCAACGCTCGCTGGTAGGCAGTAAAGAGCATCAACATTCTTCTTGTCCTTTCCAATCCAATGAGAAGCGGCCCATGGGGCCTTCGGACCCCAGGAAATATAATTATCTGGCTGGGGGACCCCATCGAAGGAAATGAACGAATGGTGCTAATGATTAATTATGATAAGGTACACAAACTGTCTGTAAACAATTATTCTTATCCATTAATATGTATGCCAACGAGGGCACCAACCAGATAGGGTATAATAGGGTTTTAACATCCCTAAAAAGACGTTCGTAAGAACAATGAATTCAGAGTTAATGAAAATGAATACAAAGTACATACCCGCAATAGTTAAAGATGAGACTACTTAACGAACTAGAGAACAAGAGGACGCAAATCTCTCTCGAATCTCCCTGTTTGGCGAAGGGGGCAAAATTTCTATAGGGTCTCGGACTCGTAACTTCTCGGATCTCGTTCTCGCTAAAAATAGTGCGATTCAGAAAAACGATCTTACGATCTGCAGTCAAATTTTGAATCCTTCAACAACTCCGAGGCAGAGACGGGAGAGAGGAATTCACTGCCGAAGGCAGGCGAATCTATTATAAAGTTGAGCTACAGTCAGGCCTCTAAATAAATCTCATTTTAAGGTACAGTCTGGCCTCTAAATAAATCTCATTTCGAGCTACAGTCCGCTCTGTTAATAAATCTCATTTCGAGATACAGTCCGGTCTCTTAATAAATTTCATTTCGAGCTACAGTCCGGTCTCTTAACAAATAGCATTTCGAGCTACAGTCCGGTCTCTTAATAAAGCTCATTTTAAGCTACAGTCCGGGCTCTTAATAAATCTTATTTCGAGCTACAGTCCGGTCTCTTAATAAATCTCATTTCAAGATACAGTCCGGTCTCTTAATAAATCTCATTTCGAGCTACAGTCCAGTCTCTTAATAAATCTCATTTCGAGATACAGTCCAGTCTCTTAATAAATCTCATTTCGAGCTACAGCCTGGTCTCTTAATAAATCTCATTTCGAACTACAGTCCAGTCTCTTAATAAATCTCATTTTGAGCTACAATCCGGTCTCTTAATAAATCTCATTTCGAGCTATAGTCCCGCCTCTAAATAAAGCTCATTTCGAGCTACAGTCCGGTCTCTTAATAAATAGCATTTCGAGCTACAGTCCGGTCTCTTAATAAATCTCATTTCGAGCTACATTCCAGTCTCTTAATAAATCTCATTTCGAGCTACAGTCCGGTCTCTTAATAAATAGCATTTCGAGCTAAAGTCCGATCTCTTAATAAATCTCATTTCGAGCTACAGTCCGGTCTCTTAATAAATCTCATTTCGAGCTACAGTCCCGCCTCTAAATATATCTCATTTCGAGCTACCCTCCGGTCTCTTAATAAATCTCATTTTGAGCTACAGTACGGCGTCTTAATAAATCTCATTTCTTCCTCCGACAAAGAACTGGTCAATAATTCAATCACGCGAGTCGTCAACGAGACTCTGGTTGTCCCATTTTGAAATAATCGACAATAAATCACACTTCTATTTACGTATTGGAATGAAAATCAGCGGAGTGGTGGGAGGGGTTAAGTCGATTTTGAGTCTGTTTTTAGTTATTCTTTGGATCGAGGTTGAATTCTGAATGCAGTTATCAGCTTGGATCAAGGGACAGGGACTGATGTCCGTCCTACGCAAACTTCATGTTGGTGCAGCGCCTGATGCGGGTCCCTCTTCGATCCGATTCGATTCAGGCCACAACCCTTAGGGTATTTTTTTCTCTAAAAGGCTATCTGACGACTTCCACCAAGAGCATAAGTTGCAGTAATCAATTTTGCCTCTTATCAGGCTGTTAAAAATACAATAAAAAACAACGGAAAACAAACAATGAACAAAAAGCAACCCAAAAGAAGAATCAGAGGTCATGCTCCAACGTAGGAGGTAGGCTCGCCTCGCCCCCTTAGAGCCTGAACATACACCGAACACCAAAAGGGCAGGTTAAATAAAATGGAGGAGGTCAGCCTCCTCCAAAAAAAATCAGAGTCCACAAGTCTGTGTGCACGAACTAGTCACGAGCGCCGCACTCCTCAATCCGGGTTTGTGCGACAGGTTTGATGCGCGTCACACTTGGATCTGGTTCGATTCAGTCTTAATAAGTCCAGATTTTGAGGCGAGCGCCTGCCGCGCGTCCAATCGGAAAGTCAGTGCACTTAGTCTAAATTTCAGTTTTGACTATGGAGTTAGAGCGAGACATTCATCCAAGTTACGTGAACTTTAGTACTCCTAACTTTGGTTGCATTTTTTAACTGAAGGACCTGTCCTGAATCCATTCAGTTTCTGGCTCTTAGATTATTTTGTATTTATTTTATATTTTAATTATTCATGAATACTTTTAATAAACCACGTTTGAGAATTTAAGATTACTAGTAATCTTTTAAGTCGGTTACTAGCGAATACATTCATGTATTCACTATATTCTTTAGGATATTCGATTATTAGTACTGGCATTTTGTCAACCTAAATATTTCTAAAATGTTCACGAGAGCCCTCATCTCATCCCGAGCTTTTAATTTTAATCTCTCTCCCTTCCACCTAAAACTTTTAAATTGGGGAGGAATTATAACTGTGGAAAACCGCCAGCTAATTTATTATGATTTTTAAGGTTCTTATTTATCTATTAATAATGAAGTAGTGTGCTATAAACTTAGAAGTTCTAATAGATCCAGCCAGATTCCGTAGATAAATAGTGAAAATAACAAGGTCTGTTGACCAAAAAGTCGCGTGCTCTCACTTATTCAGATTTATGACCTTCAAAACTTTTGATAATTCCAGAAGTAAACTTGGGAGCACCCTGGAAATTCTTCCATTCAAAAGATAATGTAAAACAACATAAGGATTTCAAATTTCGTTATAATTGGCCGAATAGTTATGATGTTATTGCCAAAACAATATAATTTCCGGGTTAACATTGGGAAGACTTTGACAATTATATTATTCGAAAGAAAAGGTAAAACAATATAAGGTTTCAAATTTCGTTAGAATCGGCCGAATAGTTATGATGTTATTGCTATAAAAAATAATTCCCTGGCTAACCTTTAGAGGACTTTGGCAATTATATCATTCGAATGAGAATGTAAAACAACATAGGATTTTCAAATTTCGTAGAATCGGCCGAATAGTTATGATGTTATATAACAAAATAATTCCCGGGCTAACCTTGGGAAGACTTTGGCAATATATCACTCGAAAGAGAATATAAAACAACATAAGGGTTTGAAATCCCGTTAGAATCGGCAGAATAGGTATCATGTTATTACTATAACAAAATAAATCACGGGCTAAACTTTAGAGGACTTTGGCAATTATATCACTCGAAAGAGAATGAAAAACAACATAAGGGGTTTAAATTTCGTTATGTAGAATCGACCGAATAGTTATAATGTTATTGCCAAAATAAAATAATTCCATGGCTAAACTAGTAAGGACCTTGCCAATTATATCATTCGAAAGAGAATGTAAAACAACATAAGGGTTTCAAATTATGTTAGAATTGGCCCAATATTTATGATGTTATTGATATAACAAAATCATTCCCGTGCTAAACTTTGGACGACTTTTGCAATTATACCATTCGAAGGAGAATGTAAAGTAAAATGACAAGGATTTAAAATTTCCTTAGAATCGACAAATAGTTTCAATGTTATTAAAAAAAAAAGCAAAACAGGGACCGACCAACATAGAGAGAGGTAGAGTCGCACGTGACTAAAAATTGCACAACGGAACGTAACTGATTATAAAATTTTAAAAATCAGCAATGGTTTCGATAATCAAAACCGATTCCTCCATTATCGACGCTTTGTCAAACTCAAGATAGGAACAGACGAAATGAACTGTAAAAAAGAAATAGTGTCTTTAGTAAAGGCCCAAACCAAAGTGTGTTTATAGATATGTAATAATCGTAAGGAAATTAGAGGGTCTATCATGCCCCTTTAGGATGCTGAAGGTATCCTTAGTGACGATCCGGACCACGTAGTGAAGATATTAAGTGAACATATTGTGAATGTCTTTATCGTCTAAGATACAAATAACTTACCTACGATAAAGATGTGCTCAATTTTGGTGTACACTACACTATCAAATATTGAAATAACCGAAAATTAACTTAGTTTTTTGTATATTAAGATGAAAATTTGTAAAGCACCGCTTTACTTGAGGTGAAATTGAATATACACTAACAGGGGAAATCTTGCAGTTTAAACCGTTCTGCCTTTCATAGGGACGAGTGGCGAGGGGCTGTGGTTACGAGATTGACCCAAGGTGCCTGGCCCGGATGTTTTGCGGTCAACGTCCCGTGTCTCAACTGGGAGAGAAGGGAGAGGGTCGATTACTCCACAGAAACTTTTGAAAATAAATATGATTATCGAAGGTTTAGGAACAGATGTTTGTGGAACGAGGAACGACGCTAATGATTGATGCTCATAATGAACTATTTCCGATGTCAACAACTCTCTGACTACGATTTTCCAGCCAGTCTTCAATCCATTTTAGTATGATAACACTTATTACGTGCGAAAAAGGATTTATGTAGGTGTCTAATCTCGAATGATCTAAAAGTTTACAAACAATGAACTATAACGTCACAAGATGCCAATAGGATTCTAGGATACAAAGCAAGTCATCTTGCTATTTTAATTGAGTGATATTATTCTTCCCTTATATAAACCGCTTGTAAGAACTCATTTGGATTATGTGGGTCAATTCTGG
Organism: Ceratothoa steindachneri; assembly: GCA_963969495.1. Taxonomy (NCBI): domain Eukaryota; kingdom Metazoa; phylum Arthropoda; class Malacostraca; order Isopoda; family Cymothoidae; genus Ceratothoa; species Ceratothoa steindachneri. Next base: position 108,655,888 of record OZ018323.1, on the reverse strand, counting down.
TCTCCATACATGCAAAAAGACATCCTAATATTGGAACACATCCAACATCGAGTGACGAAATTAATTCCTGAATTTAGAAATGGATCGTTCGCAGAAAGGTCACGGCACCTTAATTTACTATCACTGGAGTATTGGTATCTTCTACACGGTCAACTTATTAAAGTATTTAAAATACTAAACGGGTTTACTATAAATTATGAATCAATATTTGAGCTAGATAACCGAGCGACCACTATAAATAGCAGTTTCAATCTAATAAACTAAGATTTAACACTCGGGTAACATAATAATTTTTTATAGAAAATTCTATATATGTATGTAGACAAACCGAGTCTGCAGTCTGCGCTTCGTAGGTTTCCAGTACATATCTCCTAATAGTTTACTATTGGTCTATGTTTTTCATACCTATGCTTATTTTCAAAGCCTATAATTGGCAAGAAAAAATTTTTGTATCAGAATTCTTTGGAAATATGGTAAACAATCCTCACGACTCTGGTTTCCTTCGCCCCCCCCCCCCTTCATCTAAATTTGCTTTTAAGTGTCATTTTTCTCTACTCGTTTCTAGGTGCCAGTAGCTATTTCCTCCTGCTAAAGATATAAATTGATCTTTTAGAAATAATTGATAAAATCTTCGAATATACCCCACAAAAAGCGTCATGCCTTAATTTTAATCAATTTTCTATTTTTTTCTGAACTTCAACATTTGTAATTCGATTTGTTTAAAAACTTCCAAAACCTTCGATAATCATATTAATTTTCAAAAGTTTTATTTTCTTTTAAAAAATTGAATAATTAAAGTAACAAAGTCGGATTTCGTGAAAAGTCGGACGAAAAAGAAAATCTTCCTAAAAAAATAAAAAATATATTTATTTGCTAAAAACAGTGAAAATATTAAAAGAATATACATGTCAAACATCATAAAACATATAAAACATACGACATATGATAAAAATATAATAAAATTATACAGTATACGTATGTCTAGATAATTTTTTTAAGAAACGTAGTAATGCGCATCAAGACGTTCTTTTGTTTTCACGACATTTGTTTTCAACGATTACACGTACTGTGTAATCGTTCGCTGTTGTGTTCGCATTAAGTTCATTTGTGCTTTGTAACTGTGTGATTTATTAAAGTGTTGTTTATTCGTGATAGCCCCTAAGCGTAAATTATATGTGTTGTCCATCGGACAGAAGTTGGAAATTATTGAAAAGATTTAAAGAGAAGTTTCTTATGCACAACTAACTCTTGAATATGGTGTCCCTAAGCAGACTCTCCGTGATTTCAAACGAAACAAAGATAAAACAAAATGTTATGCATCTACTGTGAGTGAGACTACTGGAGTGAAAAGGCAGAACATCAGGAGAAAATTTATAAAGTTTGGTCAGAAACCGGAGTTAGAAGAAGCAGTGCTCAAATGGTATCAGCAACATATAAGCACAGGTGTTGGAGAGCGTAGTATCGATATAAAGGATGCTGCGGTACGTTTGGCCAAGCAAATGAACATTAAAAATTTTCAGGCTTCAGATGGTTGGCTATGGCGATTCAGAAAGTGATTTGGACTAAAAAATGCTCGTAGGTGAGGTGAATCAGCTAGTGCCCCTACGGAAGGGATCGATGAATTTCGCAAAACTGTAAGCAACATCGTGGATTCAGAGAACCTTTTGCTTTCTCAAGTCTACAATTTGGACGAAACAGGCTTAATCTGGCGTGCTTTGCCTGATAACACTCAAGTTAATGCTCGTGTTGGGAAAACTAAGTGGCGAAAACTTGAGAAGTTATGATTATCTATCGTGTGGGGGTGAATGTAAATGGGAGCCATCGCCTTACTCCTGTTGTTGTTGGTAAATCAGTTAAGCCGAGATGCTTCAAAGACTGTAAGCCGAATTTACCAGTGCATTACTACAGCAGAAAGAATGTTTGGTTTACTAGTTTATTTTTAGTGATGCCTTCTTCAAACATACCGTTGGATTGTTAATTTACAACGAGACGCTCTCAAGATCCCCAAAGATAAAGTCAAAGCACTTGTGCTTTTTGATAAAGACCCTGCCCACCCTGACATGAACAGAAATGTTGCTTTAAATGAGAGGATTCGTGTCCTTTTCTTCCTCCTAACACCACCACCCCAGTCCAACCGATGGATCAAGGAGTTATTTATTCATGGCAGTGGAGTAAACGGAAGAAGACGCCGAGAAGGACACGAGAGGAGAACACACACTTCAAAATCTCAAGGCATATAAAATTCGTTCTTCAATCTTTAATTTTGCGGAAGAATCGAAGAATGTTAAGGTCACTGCGTTGGCAAATGCATGGAAGGCCTTGTTAGATAATGTCGACTGTGCCGTTAACGACTTTGAGGACTTTGAATACAATGACTTTGCCAAGGTGCTTGTGTCAGGAGAGAAGACGACAGAGGACCAGGTGGAGTCATGGCTGCAAATTGATGAGGGTGACCCTGGACACCAAACAATGATTGAGGAGGAGCTCATAGATTATGTATTACATCCCACAGCGATGACAGTGATGATGATAGCCAAGAGGCGGATAAGGAAATGTTAAAGCTTTCTGATGCGAGAGATATGATTGAAAAATTGATGGCCTTTGTTCAAAAGCGGCCAAAAGAATTTGTGGCATCACGTTACACTTCATCGAGGGACTTTTGTCGTGAAATTATCGACCTCCAACACAATCTCTCGAATCAAACAAAAGTTGATTCCTTTTTTTTCGGCCAAAAACGCAAACACCAGAAAGCACTCCAAAAACTACTTATCAATCACACAAGCCATCAACCTCATCCTCCTATGTGCCTCCATCTTATTGTTAATCGATTCTGATTCGGAATGAAGGTAAATAAATAAGTGCTGTTTTTTATGTCTTCTCTTTTATGTTTTGAGATGTTATTGAGTGATAGTTGGGTGTTGTTTCCTAGATTAATGCATACAAACTTTCGGTAAAAGTCTGATTTTCGAAAGTCGGATGGGCTTTTTCCCTAATTGTCCGACTTTTCGAGGTTTTAGTATAGTGTTATGGATTAGGAAAAAATAAAAATACGATTCCAATCACTTTATTCTTTATTGACAATTTTTGTGAATTCCTCTTTTCTATTCAGTTCCATTCCTATAGACTTTTCTTCTTAAAAGAGGATAAAGGCACGTAAAAGAAAATCGAAAGTTCAGAAAACTCATCCATTATGTAATACAAATCCTCTCCTCTTTTCTCCACTCGAAGTATCTTTCACAGATTTCTTATTCCTCTAAATTTCTTTTATTTTTCAATAAATTTCTAGGAAAAATGTGTCTATTGTTTCCCATTAAAAAAAAAGAAGAAAATCCCTTTTAATTATTTGATCAATCTTAATATTGTCCATAAAGTTGAGTCTTTTTTTTCTTTAGTTCATTATTCACACTTATACAGATGACGAAAGTCAACAACCGTAATGCCCGTATATATTCGGGTTAGCCTTTTACATAGATTCGAGCCTTTCTAAGTATATACAGGTGAATTCGTTGTAGTTAAGGCCAAGGTTTAATCCTGGAAGTTAATTTATTCATTTGACGAACTTTTTATTATTAAAGTTAACAAACTATATTTTTTTTTGCTCATTAGTGATATTCGTAGCGATAATGAGGGCGTGCGAGTCGAGGACCTAATATATCTGATAATTTCTAAAATAATTCAATCTTTTTATGTACCCGTATATACTCGGTATAGCCTTTTAGAGTCAGGCCTTAAATTGAGGGTACTTTTGTTTAAGTGGTTAATGCAAATATCTTTGATTTTCAGGTTCCATCTCAGCATCACCGTCTTGGCTGACCTACGGCCTTTGCGGACTTCTCAGCAGAATTTGGTGGTCAAATATTTAAAGTTTTCAATGTATATTTATATTAGATAATTTACGAAATTAAATAATAATTCAAAGTCTTCATATTTCAATTAGACTTTAAGGAAGTAAAACTAAAAATATATATTAATGACGTTTTATGAGGAGTTTAAAATGATAAGGAAGATTCTCCTTGCGGACGGTCGATTTGTGAAACAAATTATAATAGTCTAATCAAAGTTATTGTATGTCGTTCGGAGCATCTGTAGCTTTATTGTATATCATTACAAGATGAATACGGTCACCAACCATTTTCCTGTGTACAGGCTTTTCTCAAACGGCGCGGGTGATGCCCGCGTCCGCGAACCCGCTCAAACTTTCACATGACACGCGCCTCTCACCGCGGCGATCAAATTTAAAACATCAGTCATTAGTTTGACCGGGCTCGCGTATAAGTGTGGACGCAGTCATCGCCATTTAGAGCAAACGCTCTATTTCTCTCTCACTCTCATCATAAAACTACATACATGTGTTGATAGTCCGATTAAGTGACCTTTTGGCACAACCACGACACATTGAAAGTTCAGATTGCCTTAAGAACTTACATACTGGTTGCCTCCATGTTCTTGAACCTCTTTATCAATATTAATCCTACCATTAATATCATCAACTATTTTCTCATGATGCTATCTACATTCACAATTCATAATCAACACTATCAACTTATTAAATCTATAAATTTATTACTATTAATTACTGAATTATCAATCACAATAGCTTATAACTATTTCCGAACGTATAAACCTATGACATTATTTTTTATGGATCAAACTATTTCCTTATAGAGGCAAGGACTATATGTACAGGGGGTCCGAAAGTCTTGTCATCCACTACCGAAAAATAATAACAATATAATAATATCAAACACATGTACTGAAATAAAAAAATCAAAACAATATTTGAAATATAAAATTAAAACAATATTTACGGAGGGGGGGGGGGTGACGCGACATTCGGACCATCCTGTACATATTATGAAGTTCTTGAACAATAAAAACACGCTTATTTCTAATGTTTGGTTAAAAACTTTTAGCTTTTGTAATACTATTAACATGCTGTTGATATTAACCGATTATAACGACTCTCGGTTTTTTTTGTAAGCGATAGGCAACTATCCGAAGAGAATTAGAAACTTTCTTTTTAGAATATTTAACGCCATCTTGTACCCTTCGCTGAGTCTAGGCAAGCGTCGAAATGATAGTGCGAGATTTAAAACGAGTGCAAAGGAAGACATAAGATCACCAGTTTTTTGGGGGGTATTGGCGTCGAGAAGGGGCGCTGTCCCTCCAGGTTTCATTTGTAGCAGATGTATTACCCCTGTTTACCCCCCCGCCCCCCTTCTCGTGGGGAGTCGACAACCTAGGTCAGTTTAATGATATCCGACCATTTAGGACTTTCATCGCACGAAAGCATCAGTACTATTCAGTAGTTTTCGATTTCAGTGGTTGTGGCATTGAACTAATAACTAATCAACCCGTGTTAATTAGAGCCCTCAAATAACTCGCCTCTTAGCCATATTGCTAAAAATAATCAATGGGTTAATTCTCCGCAAGAATTTTTTTTCTCGAATATTAAGCGCAATAACACCGAGGCACAATCATTCAGGATGATTGTAAGCGGAGATCTGTGAAGAAAGTGGTGAAGAGAGACCAAGTGAAAATATGTGGAAGACAAAATTAGATCCTCCTTCACACATTAGGGCCTGGAGTACAAACTCTGGATGTTGGGGCCTGGAGGATACGCGAGCCTCCAGAACTGTACTAATGGTTAATCACCGGTTTAATGACTTCACAATACTTGGCGATGACCTATTTAGAATTCGATTATAACGATCAACTTTATTCTCTTTAAAAATGTTATTTAAAAATATATAAACAATTCAAGGCCTTTTTTTTAACCTGGCTCAAAAATGTTGCTGGTCAGAGAGGCCGAGAACCCGACACTGTTTTTTTCTCTGAGAGCTATACGGGGATGGCGAGGCCGCTTTCCAATTAAAGCATTCATCTGGAGGGCGCATTCTATTTGATAGTCGCCGAAATTATTATTGTAGCCTAATAAGAGACTAAATTAATAAACAAACAACAAGTAAACAAGCAAAAAAAACAACAACAAATAATAAGCAAGGAAAGAAGTGCGTTTCTTCCTGGGAGGGAGGCCTGCCTCCTATCAGAGTCCGAAAACGCACCCAACTCCCCAAGGTTAAATAAAAAATGGAGGCTGTCAGCACAATCCCAAAACTAGGCTACATCACATTTGGGATTGAACTAACTCGTCCCAAGTACAAGAGACAATCAGTAGCGACACCGCTCGTTCCAGTGCCAAGAGAGGTAAAACGCGCGAAGATGCCCCAGACTGGGACATTCGACAAGATCAGAGCGAACTTTCCGGTAGACGAGGCAGTAATCGTAGTAAAGTGTAGAGGAGCGTTCCATAAAATGGTGGTGCGTTCCGCGAGTGCGCCTAATTCTAAGATGACAGAAAGGGACCTTAAGCCGTCGCAGCATTGGAGGGTACGTCCATGGAAACAGACACGACGCAATGGCACGCAACTTTAAGTTCTATTTGGCCGTCTTCCATCTTCTTTGCCAGGTAGCACGGAGGGCGACCCTGACTCCTGTCATGTAGTCGGTGTGAAGGAAGAGCGAAAGGCTGGTCTGGTCACCTTTTCTTCGCGGAGTTTTTGGCGCCCTCATTGGAACGCTCAATCCCCGTAATTCCTACATGTCACGGATACCGCAAATCAGGGTGTGTCGATATTCCAATGCTCCGAGAGCACTAAGAGCGGCTTGTGAGTCGCTAAAAATCGCAATTTGGTCTCCGAACTGGGTACGACGCGGTGAAGACAGACACAGCGCTTAGGAGAGTCCGGCTGACTTCAAAGAGAGGGGATACGTCGTGGAATCCGACCCCCTCTTGGGACTTGGAGCCATCTGTATACACTGGCGCGGATCCAGCGTGACACAAAGTGAGCTCCAAAAACATTGAACGTAATACTCCACTGATGCAGAAGCTATCGGGACAGAGGCGTGGCGACAAATAGTTAAAGGTGGTACCTTCCATGGTGGTATCCTGTGAAAAACCAAAGGCGCCAGTGGCCTGAGAGCTACACTGAGCTCTCGAAGATTTCTAGTCCTCAACCCAAAGGGGTTAGGGTATGCCTGGCGTCTCTCACTGGCATGGGCCCCGTTGAGAGCGCCCGTCGATGCAGTAAGAGCCGTTGGCGACTGAAGGAGGCACTAGACCCGCGAGTACACGTGGATAATGCACTTTCTACTACGCAGAGCCAGTGGCATCTCCCCGGCATTGACAAATAAGCCTTCAAAGTGGGAAGTGCGTAAATTACGAGTCTTCAGGTAGAGACCTGTGTGGTGGATCGAGTTCACCTTCTGCAATACACGCTCGGCTGCGGATGCATATAACTCGCATCCGTAGTCAATCTTCGAACGAACAAAGGATCAGTAGATAGGTAAGGCCGTAGTCCTATCAGCATCCCAAGTGCTGAGCGTCAGAGAACGGAGAATGTCCATGCGCAGTCCATGGTGCGTAGATTTCAAAGCCTGAAGACACTCAAGGCGCTCTGTGAGTTACTATAGATTATAATTCTGACTCTGAATCGGATACATAGTCATTTCCATTCCGAGTGGTAGATCGCAACCATCTCGTCCGTGAAGACAGAAACGCAAGATTAGTATATTCTCGCCGGCCTTAAACGGAATGGATGAGGGAAGAGTGAAAGCCAACACACTCTTCGCATTAGGAAACATCCGTGTACACTGGCACGGCATCAGTGTGACACTGCGCCTCGTCAAAATCGTTCGAGTGCAATACTCCGTGGATTGCAGAAGCTTTGCGAGCAGAGGCGTACCGACAAATATTTGCAGGTGGTGGTACTCTTCAAGGTGGGGTCGTAGATGAACCAGAGGAGGCACCAGCTCGAGTTCTCGAATGAATTACCTTGCCATAAAACCGAAAGGTTTGGGGTATGATTAGCACCCTGGGACCACACATGCATCGATGAGATCGATCGCGGTAGCAATCTGAGCCGTTGGTGAATAAGGTAGACGCTAGGTTCCCATATACAAGTGCATGACGCACTGGTTACAACGCAGAGCAAGTAACATCTCCCTAGAATCGATAAGTAGGGTCTCAATTGGGAATGTGCGGAAGGAACCGGTCACCAAACAGAGACTAAAGTATTTAGCCAAGTCCAAATTCCGCAATTTACGCTTGGCTGCCGGTGCAGTAAAGTCGCATCCGTAATGTGTATTTAATGAAACAAAGGATCGGTAAAAAAAATAGAGCAGTATCCCTACCAATAGCCTAACTGATAAACGTCACTGAACGAAGACTGTCTATGTGGCGGGTACAAGAGACGCTAAGGCTGCAAATACGAGGGGCGGTCAATATGTTTTGCGAATCGGTAGGGTAAAACAGAGGAAGGGGAATGGCTCTTTGTGGGGGTTTTAGGACAAGTTATGACAAGTCAGGACCTGCAGCCGCACGCTCCTGCCTCGTCTATTTAAGAAGCAGTAGCTAATCACAGATCGTCAGTCACAAATTTTTCAACAATGGAGAAGGTTGAGCACCGCGCAGTGATCCAATTTTGACCAAGGAAGGCAAGAATGCAAAAAAGATCCATGAACGCATGGCTGCAGTGTACACCGACACCACCCCTTCCTATGTAATTATTGCTCTCTGGAATAGGGAGGACAACTTGGCCCGTGTGGAGAGGATGATCCTCGAAAATCGACGGGTGAAGGTCGAAGAAATCGAGCGAGAACTTGGAATATCACATGGAAGTGTTATCAACATCATCCACGACAATTTGGCCATGACCATGGTCTCTGGCCGTTGGGTCCCTAGAAACCTCACGCCCCATGATCGACTTCAACGTCGTCAAAGTCCACAAGGCCACAGTTGCACAAGCTGCCCTGCGCGAGTGCGGATCTGAGGAGCTCAGCCATCCCCCCTACAGTTCAGATCTGGCCCCTAGTGACTACTTTTTATTCTGCAAACTCAAGGCTGCACTGCGTGGACGCCGGTTTGGGGTCGATGAAATGTCTAGATCGCCGTCTAGGAGTGGATTGAACAGCAGTCGGGAGATTTCTGGTTGTCGGGAATTCGAAGCCTCAGGGACAAGTGGTGCAAGTGCATTGAAGTCGAGGGTAGTTATATTGAAAAATAATAAGACACTTTTCCTCATATCTCGTTTCCTTATATCCGAATTGCAAAACTTATTGACCGCCCCTCGTATTACCATCCTAGGTAAAGAGACAATGAAAAACAGCACCAAGAAACGATGCGAATTTACCATATATATACAAGCCTCATTTAAGAACAATTCCGTGTCGCGGTGAAGCTAGGGATGGCAACAAAGTCCACCACTTTAGTGTTAGAGAAAACCGAAACTCGTGTTCCCCGGCATAGGAAAGAGATAGGGCTCAGAGCCTATTGGAGTTGAGGCTCCAGATTAAGCATCTGAGCCGCATCAAAAAGATTGATAGGTCGTCTAATCAGGGCAGAAAGTGTGACACTGAGGACACTTGCCTGTGGGAGGTACTCTTCCTGACCTATTAGGGCGGAGAGGGTGTCCCCCACCCGCAATCTGGATCGCTCTCTTAGGAATTCAGATATTAAAGTTGGTAGGTATCCACTCTTCTCCATCGTGAACGTCTCCATGATATCGTATGGCCATGCAGTATCATAGGTCTTCTTCAAATCTAAAAACAGCCAGAGCAGAGTAGCCAACGTGAAGTAGAACTTGCAGAAGCTGCACTGTGCAGTAACAGGTGGTTGGTTGGTTGGCTAAGAGGAGCCATGGCACACACTGCACGGTGATCGCACTCAGTGCCAGGGGTCTTCGTTCTCTAGGAAAAAGGCTAATTGAATATTTACTAATTTTTCTATCAACTTGCACACACACACAAGGTGAGAGAAATTTTTCGAAAACCGGCCAAAGTAGACTGATCTCTTCTCAGTTTGTCAAAAACGAGCACAGTAGTCGATCACCAGGAGTCTTAGAGGGTATTCTGAAATACAGACCACCGTGCCCGCTACAAGCACTAACGAGGTGGCTTCTCAGGCGGCAGCGACCTAGAAAATTATATTTGAATAGGAAAGTGGTTAGTACCATGAATGTCTTCAAGCACCCCCTATCAGAAATCAAGCTGTGCATCCGGAGAGCACATGAATAGATCAAGGCAGGAAAATGAACCAGTTCTTGGACAGTGATGCGTAAACTCATTTGCATTTAGGACACGACTCTCAAACTCTTCTATTTGGTCGGTAAGGATTGATCATCTAATCCTATCGGGGGTCCATAACATTTAACTTCCCAAGGAGGAGAACGTACATCGACAACTCAACGGAAATCCCTACTGAGGGTGGAATGTACATAGAAATTAAAGTATAATTCCTCTGCAAATATAATTGCACTGCCACTTCCAGAAATAAGATGTTCAAAGCGAGTAAAACAATGGAGATACCATGTCAAGTATAAATGGTGCTTCCTTCTCGCCATCTATTTCCCGTGGGGGTGGGGTCGCACAATTCTTATACACTGGGAGGGTAGGGAGGGTCAAGCACCCAGCATGGTCTTCTGAAAACAGATAGCTAACGAAGAACTAGAGGAGACGAACCTTTGTAGACTTCCTGGATGAAGAACCACGGGCGGTGCTGGACATCGAAGGGTCAGTAGCCTTCGAGGACTTATTGGGGGGAGGTTGGGCTTGCGTGTCAACGGTAGCTGGACAGGTACCACGAACAGGCTATAGGCTGGGACATTCAACCAACCAAATCTGGTGTTACAGTAGTGGATACCAAGAGGTCTATGCAATAGCAACGAGGCTGTACTGCACAGAAAGTGTGTAAGGGGAAATCTGGAAAGAAAGTGAAGATGGATGAAGTAAAAATGTGTGGAATAGTCGCAGATCTTCCTGTAGACTTAGGAAAAGCTGGATATTAAACTTGAGTGTGTTGGGGCTAGGAGGGCACACAATTATACAGATGACATATGGCATCCCCATGCAGTTGGGTAATGAAAAAAAAGAGGGGGCAGTGGTAAGAATGCAGCCTAACAACCCCAAACGGACCTAAGAGGGAGGTGTGAATCAGCTCACGTTTCCTACCGCTGACAACAGATGGATGAATGGACGGAAGCTGGTCATCCACTAACTGGCAGAATCTGCCGCAACTCAAGAAAATAGGCAATAAGAGACTTGTAAAGAAAGTGGTGAAAAATGGCGAAATAAAAATGTCTAGAAGGAATAAGGCACAAGTATTGCAAATATACGTTGAAACAGCCGGGGGTAGTGTAGCCGGAAGGGAATGCCACACCACCAAGGTTTCTGGAAATTCAGGGAGCACTACGTCCAAGAGGCGATTGAAAATGAGTTCATGCCGTAAAGGTACTGAGGGATTGCTTCATTAGAAAAATCAGGCGCAACTTTACCATTGCTTTTGTCGTGGAGCCCTGAGGGTTAACCTGATCATTGCCATATAGAGAGAGTGGGGAAGAGTGAAACACTGGTCTGGTTGCTCAGTCTGTGCACTGGCTCCTCATTGGCGTGCTTGTTTCCAGCAAACCCCATATATCCTTCCGACTCGTGGCAGCCGTAGTGTCGCGGATATTTCGAAACCTGTGGTGTGGATATTCCGAGTGCTCACTGACACATATCAGTCTCTGTGAGTCGCTATTGATCATTAAACTGTCTTCAAATCGAAATCCGTGCGTTTCGGCATAACGACAGACGCAATTCAGATGTAAATGTTGTTTATGTAGAGGATAAAAAGAAAATCTCCGAGAGCACCAAGGTTATACAATTATTTAGCAAGGCAAAGAAAGTGACGATAAGGACATCTCCCTGCGGGCCGTCCACATCTTGTCATAAGAGATTAGATAGTCTCTTCCAGCAGTACGCGAATTAAAAGATATAACAATCATTCAAACAGATGAATTGTGGTGCTTTCCCTTACCCCTATAAGAATGGATGGTCTCCATGTTACCATATCGCCACTCTTTACTAAGCGCATTTCCCAAATAAAATAAAACTCTCCAGCCTGAGAATAGCATCCCACGTGCACTGGAACTTAGAAAAGCCTCACTGTACAGAAGAGAGATGACATCCGCTGTTGAGGTATTGTTGTGTCCCCTTTTTTTGTCAGAGAATTATATATTTAATGACTTTAGCGCGCTAGTCTGACACTACTACTTAGGAAGGGAAACAATCATCTATTGGCTGAGTGGACTCTTTAATTACTGTATTATGAGAGTACCACAGCGCTTAATCCGTTTTAAGGAAAGAGCCGGTCAACACGTAAGGATCCAGTGAAACACCAAGAATTAACCAAAAATATATATCTTTTTAATTTATCAATTATCTCAAATATTTACACTAAATTCTAAAAGTTTAACATAGTTCGCTAGAATTGAATAAGGGCCAATTCCTGATGCGAGTCCTGATCATAGCAAAGTAGGCTCCACGTAAAGAAACCAATTGCCAGTTAGTTAATTTATGGAGACCTTTTAGATCAGTATTTAGCCACGATTTACGTTCCTCCATTCTAACTAAAAATTATGACAGGAGTCACTAAATATTATCTCTCCTTTAGTTAGCTTGGGTAGAGCATTAAAATCCTACTTAATCTAAAAAAATATATATAGTCATTCGGACTTACATGACCTTGAAATGAACAGGGGTTGACGGATGTCGCTATATTGGATTTTTCACGATTCTTCGCGTTGCAGCTGGTGGATAGTTGTTATCTCGGAGATGGTGGAAAACGATGTCTAATTCTTATAACTTTATCTATCTGGTTATACGTCTAAAAGACAAGGACAGGAGTTGTAGTCTCTGCCTCAAGGAGTACTCTTTTTGGTAGCTCCTGAGTTCTTCTAGTATCTTCGTCTTCTTCGCAGGGTGGCCCAACTGGGTTTTTGGTTACGAGGTGATTCTGAAAGTACTTAAATGGATCTTTCTTGAGGATTAATTCTTCATCTCTCACAATTACTGAGATTGCAATTTGAGAGTCCCTCGAGGGTAAGCGGATCTTATTTTGTCTTGCTCCCGAAATTCCTGTTTGGCACTTTGAAATTGTGATCCAGCCAGACCTCTTGCTGAGTCTGTAAAGGATAAATTGGTATGGCACCGATAAGAAAATGAGACGAACATCTAAGTCTTAGAAGTCGAGCTCAGAACTGAGCGAGGGACTGATCACAGTGATCTAGTCCTTTATCGTCTCTAATATAATAATTAATAATCCTTTTCCTTTCTCACGGGGTTTATTTATAGACCGGCGACCGTCCCACCTAAGGGGGACGGAGTAATTCCACTGAGGGAAGTGCAAGGGGTGAGGGAGGGCACCGCGGAGCCCAGGTCTGCTTCTTAATGAGAGGCACCAACAACCGTCACATTATTTCTCCTCGATGTTTTTTTTTATCTGACATCGCTTTTTGGCTCTCTGACTCGTAGGATAAAGGTGGAAAGTACATCCGAACTGCTATAGCCTCACGAAGGTATTGTGGGGCAAAGGAAGAATGGAATTTTTTATTTTAGGAGCCCATGTGGCGACTGCCTACTTGGACATAAGTCGCTGTACTCACCACAGCCTAGTACTGGGTTAAATTAAAAAAAACAAATAACAATATGCAAACAACAAATAATAACGATAAAAAGGAGGGCGCCCCGTATTCCTGCCATGTAATCGGTGTGAAGAAGAGCGAAACGCTGGTCTGGTCCCAGGTCCTCACGGTCTATTTGATGCCATCATCGACGCCCTCATTGGTGCCCTCATTCCACGCAATTTCTACATGTCCATGAACCCAGCAAAGATAATCTCAACATCCGCCAGGCTCGTGAAACAGAGGAAGCGGAGATTCCAATGGACCGTGACCACTCAGGGCGCTTTGTGACTTGCCCTAAATCACAATCCGGTCTCCGGAACCGTAGACCTAGCGTTATCTCTCGTATCGAGCGGTGTATTGCAACCAGCTTGCCCTGAAAACAAACGCAGTGCCTGGCAGAGCACTGATGACTTCAAACAGAGGGGATACGGCTTGGAAACCGACCCCTTCTTGTGGCTTGGAGCCATCCATATACCTTATACACAGGCACGGTTCTAATGTGACACGAAGGGTGCTCCAAAAAGGTAGCACGCAATACTCATGGTACTGTAGAAGCTTTGTGAGCAGAGGCGTGGCGACAAATAGTCAAAGGTGGTACCCTCCAGGCTGGCGTCTGGACAGAACCAGGTGTGCCACCGGCACCAGACTTATACCGAGCTCTTGAAGGAGTTTCCTAGCCCTAACTGGAGTGTATCGAGTCCACCTTCCGCAATACATGGTCAGCTGTGGATGCATAAATCTCGCATCCGTAGTCAAGCTTCGAACGAACAAAGGATCGCTAAAAAAGTAAGGCATTAACCTCATCAGCGCCCCATGCGTTGAACGTCACGGAACGAAGAATATCAATGGCGCGGGTACAAGAGACCCTAACACTACGAATATGAACCTCCTAGACCAACGAAACGGCGCGATACCACCACTTAGAGTCAAACTAAATTTACAAACAAATCTGGGTCAGGGTGTCGAAGCATGGCGTTCGGGACATTGTCCGGACCAGGGGCAGTGTCCGCGCACGAAGCAAGAGAGGAACGCAACTTTCCGCTTCTTTCTTTAAATCTTGAGCTGACTAACCCCATGGAAAAAGTCAAAAGACTATAAACCAAGGGGCTCCAAAAAGAGATCTGCCTGCAAATAAAAATACGATAGAAAAAAGCAGACTAAAGATTAAATACGACAAAAATTATAATAATAACAATAACACTCAAAAAACAGGAAATCAGGTGATGTCAGCAGATAATAAGAATGAATTAGCTCCCCTCTTAAATATTAGGGGATCATTAGACTCCAAAACAGCACTAAGCAAACCATTCCACATCATGGTTGCAGCCACAATAAAGCTCCTGACAAACTGGTTAGTACAATAGCTGATACTAGAAAATGTCACGTTATTAGCAGTGCCTGCCTGCCTTGTATTACGAGCAGAAACAGCTAGATCAGGTAAGTATAAATGCAAAGGATGTTTATCACTGTAGTATATTTTATGCAACAAGCATAAATAACTCCTTTTACGCCTATGCTACATGTCGACATTAATTATAATTGGTAAAATATACTTGATCAAAGACATAACTATCCAGGAGCTTAAGATGAGAATCTGCACCTGAGGACCACACAGGGTTGCTGTACTCCAAACAGGAAAGAAGGAAGGAATTAAAACACTTAGTTATAATAGCTTCGTCTCCAAACATTCTAATACATCTCCTCAAGATACCAACTTCCTGAGAAACAGAGGACGCAATATTACGTATGGGCTTCTCAAAAGTCAATTTCTTGTCACAAGTAACGCCCAAAACCTTAAAATAGTTACTGGTATTTAATACTGTTCCATCAATATGTAGATCTGAATGCATAAGGAAAAGTGTTCTGGACCGACTAACAACTATCATAATCTGAGTTTTAGAAGGGTTAAGCTTCATGCTCCAAAGCTTACACCACTCATAGATAAGTGCTAGGTTTCTATTCATGGAATCAGCTACTACATTCCTCAGCCCGGGAGAAGGAACAATAGCCAAAAGAGTTGCATCATCAGCATATGCAATCAGTTTTTTTTCCAAACCATGACACATGTTACTTGTATAAATAATAAATAGCGAGGGACCAAGAACGCTACCCTGAGGGACACCTGAGATTACATTTCTAACACTACTATACTGGACATCAGCACAGACCCTCTGGGTTCTGCCAGGCAAGAATTCACTTAAAATATTAAGAAAAGAGCCACCAATCCCTGATAATCCTAACTTGTAGATAAGTACTCTATGATTCACACGATCAAAGGCTGCACTGAAATCTAAACCTACTATGCTGCCTCTGCACCTTCATCAAGAGAACTTTGCAAAGATGTAGAGATTGATAAAAGTGCATCACAAGTTCTAAGCCCCTTAAGAAACCCAAACTGTAGTATTAGTAGTAAATTATTATCTTCAGCAAACCTACAAAGGCGCTTAGAGAGCAGTTTCTCAAATACTTTATATAAGACCGAGGTAATTGATATTGGCCTGTATTCTTAAGGAGATGAGGATAGACTTAGTTCTTTAGGTAATGCTGCAATATTTCCCATCCTCCAATTATGGGTTGCTGGCCTGCTTTCTTGGCCGTCCCCTTGGGAAGTAAAGGGGGACTGCGGCTGTAAAAATGGAGAGAAAGGGGTGAGGGGGAATCCCCTGCAAGCGTAGGCATACGAGAGGAGTTAGCCTCCTTTCCGGTCAGAAAGATTTGGAGGGTCCCCCGCGAAAGCACAGGGGTGGGTACCTCCTTTTCTGCTGTGGAGTTGCCAGGAGACAGCTACGACGATGTTTGAAGGGAAGGTACAGGGGGAGTATTTTTTTAAACTGATCATTGGGCATGGTGACCCTATTAGTATAACGCGATGCAAACGCTAATCACCTCACGCAGTAGCCTGCTCTGCGAGAGGTGAACATGGGGTCGGCCTACCCAGCTGCCTCCATTTAAGACAACACGTCCCGCCCACAGGCCAGGCAGCACTTTGGCATGACAGTTCCACCTTGGGCTAGATGTAAGATTGATAGATATTGAAAGGAGAGAGAAAGGGTATGTGAGGAAAGTGAGGGTAGGGGTGAAACAGGTTGTTAAAAACACACCACCCCAAACGGGAGCTCATGAGTGAGGGAGCGTTGTATCCTCCCTATCAGCCCCGATCCGGGATGTTTGGCAGAGAGGAAGTTTTTCGGCGTCTACCCTGTGGAATTAGAACCAAATTAAAGAAAGTTGTGTGAGAGGTTGTATGGAAAATGAGCAAGCATGGTAAGAAGGTGTCAGAAAGAAAGAGGCCGGACGGAGCGCTGAGTCCCGTCAGCACGGTGGCCAGGAAAGCAAATTGCCGTGCCCCTTACGGGGAGGAAAAATGGGAACAACACATTTCGTATAAATTGAGCACACACTTACCAAATGATAATGTATTGTAGGGAGTGGGTCGTAAAACCCTTCTAAGTAGTAATTGTGGACAGGGGGCAAGTACCTACATAATATGGTCTTCTGAAGGAATACATATAAAAAGGAACGAGAGGAAACAAATCCAGTTAGCCTAGAGTTTACAGCAATTCTACTGAAGGTTATGCACTTCGGATCTATCTCAAAGTAGTAGTTGTGTCCCCTTTTGAGGAGGAAATCCTCAAAAGGTTGTCTTGTATGCCGCTCGGAGACAGATTTCATAGATATATTTGTGTTAGAACCTCCAGTTGGCGTCATTTCCTTCGAGCTCTAGGTGGATAAAGTTCGGTTCGACACACGAGCCTTCTCTTTCCCACGCTTCGATTCCTATAGCTAGCGGGCGCTTTAGACATCCTCGTTCCATCGTTTTTAGAGACAGATATTCCACCCGTTGTACCTCCTTTATCTTTGGGCAGTGGCGAGGAAGCTGGAACTTTCTTATTGCTACTCTCTTTGCGGTGGTAGCATAGGAATGCCCAGGGCGTGGTTCACCTTTACATTCCTGGGCTTTATATTCACTCCAAGTCTGGTGATTCGGTAGGGAGTGTGGCCGCTTTGTATTCCTCGAAGCGATCATGCGTGCGAGATAGGATTGCCTTATTGGCAAGAGAAGGATGTGCAGGCGAGGTGGAAGCGCCAAAAGGGTTCGCAATGGGCTTAGGATCTAGCGCGCTCTTAGGCATGTTAGGGCCAGGAGCGGAGGGTGTTTTTTTCCCCCGTAAGAGGCGTACTATGTACCTGGTCACGTATACCAAGAGAGGACTATCTTCTTCGCCTTTCTAAGAAGAAACTCTTTCTCCAACCTGGACAAACAGGGCTTCCTTTCAGAACAAATGCGAATAGCAACTCTTAGAGGAAGCAGAGTGTAATCAGCCAAAATTCAAACTTTAGGTCTTACACAAAACAGCTTTATCGTGCATTGCCTTATAGCAGTTTAATCAATTAAGGGTTAACCCATTTTCGCACGGTAATAGGTCACGTATACCAAGAGAGGACTATCTTCTTCGCCTTTCTAAGAAGAAACTCTTTCTCCAACCTGGACAAACAGGGCTTCCTTTCAGAACAAATGCGAATAGCAACTCTTAGAGGAAGCAGAGTGTAATCAGCCAAAATTCAAACTTTAGGTCTTACACAAAACAGCTTTATCGTGCATTGCCTTATAGCAGTTTAATCAATTAAGGGTTAACCCATTTTCGCACGGTAATAGCGATAACAGCACCGCGGTAATGGCACGAATGGTTTGGCGGTAGCTATACCAACCAGTGCGTACCGATTCAAGTAGCCTATCTCGCTCGAAAGTGGCCAAGAAAGTCGGGATAGGTTATGGAGGTAAAGAGGGGGTCACTCGATGGCGAGGGGTAGAAGAGAGGGTATGGCAGATAGGATATGGACTATCTTGTGAGGGAATAAAGTTAAGAATTCAGCTTGGAAGCTTGGGGTTTCGGAGGGGCAGAGATATCAACAAGTAGCTTGAACAAGACGTAGGTTTGCTTTTGTTTTATTCAAGGATACGGCGGTTGTGGGGCTCATGGGAGATTTTAGTATGGTCGTATATGAGGGAGTTGCAAAGGAGTAGGCCATGGAGGCGGATAATTTTTCTGCACTATTGCAACAGGAAGTCCAAAACAGTCTCGCAAGCACGTATGTTTTCTTAGTATTCAAAATAGTATCTAAGAATCGCGGGGCAAGTTGTCAGAGATGGAAATGTGGGGAAGGGCGTCATGTGCGTTGAGTTAGGAAGCAAGGATCTGCGAGAAAGAGCTGAGTGTCACGTTAAGGTGGGGGGGGGTGAAGGCAGAGTCTAACGATAGAAAGAGAGAGGCTAGATCCCATGAGGAAGTGGTCAGGAATAGCTAGTGTCAGTTATGGTTAGGCTATGAATTGAGACAGAGGAGGCGACTAGGTAAAGTGTATTTTCATGTGTGTGAGAAAGGAATTAGACAGATTGAGAGTGACTAAATTTTAAATATGACAGGAAAAAATGTCGCAAAATAAGTAAGGTTGGAGAAGAGTTAGAGTGTCAGGTTCCCTGACTGCTATTCATTGCCTTACATAGCCGATTTCGCCTCATATCTCTCTCCAGCTGTACAATCTTTTCTCGCTTGGATCTGATTCGTGCTTCCAACCAGATCCCTATTCACTAAGACGATATTCCAAAGAATCACACTACCAATCCGTTTGGCTCTTTTGAAATGATCAAAATTCCTTATCGTTTGCGAAATTCTGGCCAGACCTTATAGCATTTAATGAACCAAGTTGTGGTAGGTCTTGCCTTTGTCTTTTGCTACATTGATGACCTGCTAATAGCATATTCCTCGGTCGATGAACATTTTTCTTACCTTCGTTAGGTCATTTCTCGCCTTAAAGAGTATGGTATCGTAATCAATACTTCCAAGTGTCTTTTTAGTGTCTCTCAACTCCCCTTCTTGGACACCATGTTTCTAATGTTAGGATTAGCCCACTCGAAAACAAAGTTACTGTGATGCGCAATTTTTCTCAAGCCATATTACACAAGCAACTCAGATGGGTCTGTGGCATGGTCACCTTATCGCACAGAGTCATTCCAAATTCTGCCAGATCATGCAACCTATTAACTCTATTCTGTCTAAGACCAAAAAGAATTCTCCTCTCGGGTGGTCTAATGAGGCGTGCGATTAATTTTTTTGCACCAAAGCGGCTATTGCTCGCGCTTGGAATTGGCTAATCCATCTCCAGAGCCCCCATCAACGTCGCCTCAGATGCATCCTCAACTCACGTAAGTGCAACTTTGCAGCAAAAGATTGGTGACCTATGAAAACCTCTTGCTTTCTTCTCTCGCTCTCTTTCTGACTCTCAAAAGAGGTATAGTACGTTCCCAGGTGAGCTACTTAGAATATACCTAGCAATCTGTCACTTCCGTCCTTGTTTGGTAGGGCGTGACTTCATTATTTTTACTCACCATCAACCTTTTGGTCCGTGCTTGCTCGCTTCGTAACAAATCTTCAGTGCACACTGCATTCGATAATCGTCATATCTACTCGTACTTTTTCCTGCAAATGACGAGCAATATTCGTTATGTTCTTGGCTCTGTAAACGTCGTACCGGATGCGCTTTCTCGCATTTCCGCGATTTCGGGCACGCAACTCTCTTACACTGCGCTCATGAATCATGCGACAATAACACTAGTCCAGGAATAGGATGAAGACACGCAAATACTGCGTCACTCTTCTCAACTCGTAATTCGCGAGATCGACTTGCCAGACATTCCTTTCAGGCGCATCCTGGTCAACTATTCATTGCCTGAATGTCCTCATCGTCTCATTCCTCTCGCTTAACGTCAGCATATTTTTTTAGCAAATTCGCGGTCTTTCACATCCAGTTACCAATGCAACACGCAAGCTCGTCGCTTAACGCTTCTTACAGCCAGTGATGAATGCCGACGTGGCCAAATGGACTCACTCATGCCTGGCATGTTAGCGTGCCAAAGTCCATCGCCACATGAAAACTCCTCTGGTTCATTTTCCTCTTCCGTCGTCACATTTTGACGCCGCTCACGTCGCTCTAGTAGGCCTTCTGCCTTATTCCCGTAGTTGCAATTATCTTTTTTCACCATGACCGAACGTTTTACCCGTTGGCCAGAGGTGGTTCATATTTCAGACATCGGAGCTTCCACTGTCACTCGATCCTTCGTCTCAGGATGGGTTGCTCGTTTTGGTGTCCCATCAACTGTCATGACTAATGGTGGTAGCCAATTTGAATCACATCAATGGGATGCACTCATGTCATTGCTTGGCTCCTTTCGCCTGCGGACCACCGCATACCACCCTCGGAGCAACACCGCAGTGAAACGACTACACAGGATCTTTAAAGCAAACTTACCCTCCGCAAATCCCATCTTCACCTCGGTGGACAAGCTACCTTTGATTCTCCTGGGTATTCGCTCGTCTTTGAAAGAGGATTTCGTATGTTCTGCAGCTGAAATCGTCGATGGTACTCAACTTCATCTTCCTGGTCAATTCTTTTTTTCTTCTGGTCAATCTCTGCCTTCTCAACCTCGATTGTGCTTCATATGTACACGATTTTGTACGGGTGATGGCCGAAGTTTAGCCAACTGCCCCTAGAGTGCCTACCAATCACAAAACCTTCATGCCGAAAAGGATGACAACATGTTCACATGTTTTTGTCCGTCGCGATTCAGCCTGCTCTTCCTTGTAACCAGTCTATGCTGGACCCTTCAGCTTTGTACCAAGTAGGATTCTGTGTCCATAGACAGCCTGAAACCCACCTATATAGAAATTGTTCACCTTAAGGCATCCTTTACCCACTTTTACCCACGGACCAATAGGGAGGGAGGTGGAAGTCGTAAGCGCTCTCTACCTTCTCTCTCCGATTCCTCCTCTTGGAGCCCTTGCAACGACGAACGCACCCAACTCAAGGATGACACCCTATTCTAGCCTGGAGCAATGAGCTCCTCAGAATAGACGTGGCTTTACGACGCTAAATCATATACCCAGTATAGCCCCTCGCAAATCATACTATCCGATAAAATGCTTTCACCCGACGAGAAAGATCTTGTAGCCATCTCGCTCGCTAAACTACAGGGAATAGGTACACCAGACCACTCTCCTCACTGTACCGATAATGATAACACTCGGATATCCTCATGTTTAAATAAAACCACCGAGACCGCCCCAACTACTGACCATTGTCAGTCATGTGATGACCTGGCCGACTCATCACCATGCCATATGCCCCTCGTACTACCTAACCGCACCTCCCTGATTACAGATTATGATCTGCCCTCCGGGTTGTACAGCTGCCAATATAGCATCCTACAACTTGACATCCTCCTCTCCAGATTTTTCTCCGACCACCAAGAAAACTACCCACCAATCGCCACCAAACCCTTTACATACGCTCGTGATGTATCTACAGATAATGTACTGCCCCTTCTCAAAACACGTTTGGACCAAAACAGATGAACCCTACTCCCGCTCCTTTGCCTAACTCAACCTCTAACGCTCCAAAGTCTTCAAGCTTCCGTCCGACATGGAATGTCCGCGGACTCCGTACCAATTATGGCTCGCTGTAGGCCCTCTTAAAACATTTCTTCCCTGAAGTGATTTGCCGGCTACATCCAGGTATCCAGGTCAGCCTTCTACAACCCCAATTTTATGGTAATCTGCTCCTAGTCCGCACAGATATACCATTTTCCCTCCTCCCCCTCCGCACAAACCTTAACGCCTGCGCTGTTCACCTTCACCGATCTACGCTCTTAATTGTGTGCTCAATATACCTCCCACCTTCCAAGCCTTTGCCTCCCTGAATGAACTTGTATTCCAACTCCCAAAACCATTCCTTCTAACTGGAGACTTTAATACTCGTAACCAGTACTGGTACGATGTCATAAACAACAGCAAAGGATATGTTGTACTAGACGTAGTCTTACAGCAAGACCTACTACAAGTGCTCAGCAACGAAGCCCCTAGCCATTACCATCCCCAAACATACTCCTTTACTCACACAGATCTCTGTCTGTGCGCAACTGACTTTCCACCCGATCAGTTCTTCAGAGTATTTGATGATCTGTGTGGAAGTGATGATTACCCCCTGTTCCTAGATCTACTTCCCCTTTCGCCCATCTGCCCAAGATCGTATTGGGCCTACCAGAAAGCTGACTGAGAAGCTTTTGTAACGTCGTCCTCTTCCATAACTGTGTCTGATTAAATAACAGAGGGTACATCCCGCTTAGAAAAGTTTGTGGAGCTTTTTTCAGCAACGGCCCACAAACATGTCCCACTCTCAAGCGCTCGACTCAAACCATCGGTCGCCTGGTGGAACAAAGAATGTAGCACTGCTAAACACGAATGAAATACATCCTCCATCTCACCCCGTATCCCTCTAGCCAAGGTCTGGCGAAGAATACATAAAATCCGCGGCTCTTCACGACACCCCCACCTCCCCATCCTGCGTCATAATGGCAACCTAGTCAGTGCTCCCCAGGACGTTGCACAGTTATTGCAAACACGCTCATCTCCCTCTCCCATGGATCCCTCCTCCCCGAATTCAACTGACATAAAGTACTAATAGAATCGCAACCATTAATGTTCGAAACGTCCAGAAAACTGTGCTACAACGAACCCTTTCTGATGAAAGAACTCCAGGAGGTGCACTTTGTCTAAGAACTCCACCCCTCAGATTACTTAATATCATACACACTCATCCAACACGCCAATGTAGATGACCTTCAATGCCTCTTAACAATTTTTAATGATATTTTCCTCTCGGGAACTTTTCCCCAAGAATGGCGCCACAACACTAACGTCCCTTTCCTTAAAACAGAAAAAGACCCTTCCAATCCTATAAATTACTGGCCAATTGCCTTTACCAGGCGCCCGTGCAAGTTGTTCGAGCGCATGGGGAACGCCCGCCTAATGTGGTATCTTAAAGATCTCTCCGTCCCAATTTAGGTTTCGCCCAAATCGCTCCACACTGGATCCTCTTACTCCATTTGACCATGATATTGGCCTTGCTTTATCTAGAATAAACTTCGTCACGGCAATCTCCTTCGACTTAAAAAAGCATATTAAACGTCTGGCGGCGCTTGATTCTACAACAGCAAAGGCCGCTCTTTCTGTGTCGATCTTCGAGGCACCCGCTCTTCTAATATATGAGGGTGCTTAGTACTACTCTTTAAAAAATTGCGATCAATTCATTCTGAAGACATATATTATCATCTGTGCACTGTTTCCTCTATGTAGACGATATTGCCATCTGTGTGAAGAGCTAGTCCGCAGCGATGGCCACCACCCTACTCCAGCGAGCCGTCTTTCAATAGTGGCTCATGCCTCATCGACGGCCATTATTTTTACCCGACTCAAATCGATTCCTAGGATAAAATTTATGGAACGCCGATCAAATTTGCCACCGATGCTAAATTTATAAGTTCTTATGTTCGACCAACATATGACATGGCGATATCATATTGAAGACCTTATGAGAATAAGTGTCCCAGTAGTTGGCCTTATGGCCTCTTTATCAACGCAACACTGGGAAGCTGACCGCTGCACCCTCGTCGAGATCCACAGATCCCTTCTCCTGTCAAAGCTTGATTACGGCTGTCACCTGTATGGCTCAGCTTCCAAAAGCATGCTTAATAAACTGAATTCGCTACATCACAAAGGCCTCCGCCTTGCTACAGGAGCATTTAAGTCTTTCCCTGTGATATTTCTCTATGCTGAAACAAGATTCATCCCTCTCTCATCTTGCTGTGATGAATATTGCCTCCGATGATACATCAGATCCATCCGTAATCGCTCTAAACTTGCTCGAATTCTCTGCTCCACCACCCCTCACCAGAGATTCGCTCTCGTACCTTCTATTCATACAACCTACATATAGCACAACTTTTAGAAAAACTCGAGCTTAGATACCTCTCTGTTGCTCTGGAAAGACCACCTACGCTACACCCGTGGACTCGCAGGATTGCTTAGTTTTGAGAACCTTTCCCGATATGCCCCAAGGATGTGATACCAACCGCAGCTCAACGCGCCATGTTCCCAAAGCATGCAGACACTAACCTCGGTTTTATACCGACGGGTCACAAAATTGGTAGTGCCGCCGTCTTCTCTCTCATACCTTACGCTCCACTCTACAGCATCTGTATTCTCAGCAGAGCTCGTGGCCATCAAAATACCCGTGCGCGCCCTCGGTCTCCGTTCCCCAGGGTTATATACCCTATTTTCGGACTCTATGAGCGCGCTGACCTCCCTTCAGCGATTGTTCCCTCGACACCCTGTACCCATGGAATTACTAGAAACCATCCACCTCTTGACGAGACGCTCCTACTCCATATCGTTCTCCTGGCTGCCTTGACTCTCAAACATCCATGGAAATGAAACGGCTGACATAGAAGCTAAGAAGGCCGCCCTCCATACTGCACCGCCCATACCTGAATAGCCCATCTTTCACCAAGACTACATCCCTTTCATCCGTAAATTGGTCAGAGAAGAATGGGAGCGATATTAGAACTCGTATGGACACCCTCACCTACTCCAACTTAAGAAAAAGGCTTCCCAGGGGCCATCATCCTACTCCCTCACCAGATGGCATGAAGTTATGCTGTGCCGCCTGCAAATCGGCCACTGTCGCCTCAAACACGGACACTTAATGGCAAGCGAGGAACAACCATCTTTCCAGACATGTCATTCTCGCATCTCAATGCAATACATCTTACTCACTAGCCCCTAATACTCTGCCCATCGAAAGAAGTACTTCGGTCTTTACCCTAACTTTGCTTCTATTCTCGGAGATTCCCCACATATTATGCCTAACTTAGTAAGAAGTAAGATTGAAGAGGTAAAAGGTCACTAGTTTGAAGAGGTAAAAAGAGCACTTTATGGGTAGAAATGAAGCAGCCATCAATTTTAGCGGGTAAGTCACTAGGTTATTAAAAACAAATGCGGGGTTACCAAATTCTGGTGAAGGTGAAATATCTATCTGACTCGAAAGATGATTTCTTCACGATATTCTTTTTTTGGCTGGGCTTACTGAAGGGTTAGGGTAAACGAGGTAAAGAAGTACATTGAAAAATATATGTTTTATTCTAATATTGATCTATAACGGGGCAAGCGGCACGTCACGAAGTTACTTTGAGGGCGATTATGAGTCTATATACGAGAAGCTATCAATAAGTTTTGCGAATCGGTAGGGTAAAACAGAGGAAGGGGGATGGCTGTTAGTGGCGGTGTTAAGACAGTCAGGACCTGCAGCCGCACGCTCATGCCCCGTCTATTTAAGAAGCAGTAGCTGATCGCAGATCGTCAGTTACAATTTTTTCAACAATGAAGAAGGTTAAGCACCGCGCAGTGATCAAACCTTTGACCAAGGAAGGCAAGAATGCAAAAGAGATAGATCCATAGACGCATGGTTGCAGTGTACACCGACACCGCTCCTTCATATGCAACTATTGCTCACTGGAATGGGGAGTTCCGCCATGGTCGTGAATCTCTTGAAGATGACCCCGTCCAAGACGCCCGTCAAACGTGACCAACGAGGACAATGTGGCCCGTGTGGACAGGATGATACTCGAAAATCGACGGGTGAAGGTCGAAGAAATCGAGCGAGAACTTGGAATATCACATGGAAATGTTATCAACATCAACCATTACAATTTGGCCATGATCAAGATGATCTCTGCCCGTTGGGTCCCTAGAAACCTCAAGAAACCTCACGCCCAATGATCGACTTCAACGTCATCAAAGTTCGGAGGAGCTGCTGCTCCTGTACAAACAAGACCAGGCGGGATTCGAGTCAGGCATAGTGACAGGTTATGAACCACGGGTCCATCACTGGGATATCCGGGACCAAGCACAAAAGCATGGCCTGGAAGCAAAGGGGGTCTCCGCCCCCCATCAAGTTCCGGACCCAACCCTCAGCCGGGAAGATCATGGCCACCATCTTCTGGGATTCTGAGGGAGTGTTGATGGCGGACTATGCACCTCGTGGAAGGACCATCACAGGCCAATATTACGCCGAGGAACTGGCTGGGTTAAAGAAGTGCATCCGTCAGAAGCGGCGCGGCAAGTTGACACGCAGTGTCCTGCTCTTCCACGACAATGCCCCTGTCCACATGGCCAGAGTTGCACAAACTGCCCTGCGCGAGTGCGGATTCGAGGAGCTCAACCATCCCCCCTACAGTCCAGATCTGGCCCATAGCGACTACTTTTTATTCCACCAGCGCAAGGCTGCACTGCGTGGACGCCGGTTTGGGGACGATGAAGATGTTCAGCTCGCCGTCCAGGAGTGGATTGAACAGCAGTCGGGAGATTTCTGGTTGTCGGAAATTCGGAGCCTCAGGGACAAGTGGCGCAAGTGCATTGAAGTCGAGGGTAGTAATATTGAAAAATAATAAGACACTTTTCCTCATATCTCGTTTCCTTATATCCGAATTGCAAAACCTATTGACCGCTTCTCGTATATTCAACGCGAAGTATTAAATTCTAGAGCTACAAGACTTGATAAATTTAAAAGGTTTCCGTAAACGCTAATACGGTATGACAATACTTAATAACAATTATAATGCCTTATTCTTAACTCCCTATTCTCCTCATTGCTCGCCTATATATATATATATATATATATATATATATATATATATATATATATATATATATATATATATATATATATATATATATATATATATATATACGGTTTCATTTCCAGGGGATGCTGGCTAGATTTGCTTGCGGAACAAATCTTTCTCGTCGGGGCAGATTATATCCACTCCTAGGCGGAGTTTTGAACCATCGTGTATTATAATTTACTTTCATCTTCCAGCTAATGATAATGTGATCTATATTATATGACCCGATTTTATAGATCAGTGTCACAATTTCCTTCGGTTGGACTTTGTGTTTATTCAAGTGTTCCGTAGACTTCCGTCTTTCGAAAAATCTATTCTGGTACGCGAAATATTTATTTACGCGTTGCCTTATTGACACAAGTGATTCTAACCTTTCTCAGATTCGTACGTTGTTTGTATCGCGCTCGCTTCCAACGGTCGTTTGCCTTCTAATATATATATATATATATATATATATATATATATATATATATATATATATATATATATATGGGTTGAGGAATAAGTTCTTGCGGTTTTATCAAATTTATTCATTACCATTAACAATTTTAGAAAAACTTCATTTTTAATTGATAACAATGCAATTTAATCAATAATGTATTCTCCGTTGTTATTTACGACTTCTTCCCAAAGTTCAACTAGTTTTTGGATGCCTCTGCAATAAAAATCTCTGGATTTTGACTCGAAGAATTCGTCTAACCAGGTTCTTAATTCCACATCAGTATTGAACGAAACGCCGCGCAAATTGTCGGAGAGCGATCGGAACAGATGGAAATCTGATGGAGCCAAGTCTGGCGAATATGGAGGATGCGGCAGGATTTCCCAACTAAGCATTTGGATGGCGTCTTTCGTCATATTGGTAATGTGAGGACGAGCATCGTCGTGTTGCAGAAGGACTCCATAACGTCGATGAGGTGGCTTTTCACGAATAGCTTCGGCGAGTCGATACATTTGTTGAACGTAGAGTTCTGCATTGACAATCTCGTTGTTCGCAAGGACCTCATAAATAATGATGCCTTCACAACCCCACCACACACACACAACATCGTCTTTCGGGGATGAAGTCCTTGCTTTAATCGCGGAAGTGGTTTTTTATTGGCGCTAAGCCATTGTTTTCGATGGTTCATGTTGACATAAACACACTACTTTTCGTCGCCAGTGATGATGCGGTATAGAAATATGGTCTTATATCCACGAGTAGCCTCGTGACGAGCAAGTAAACCTGCGGCAATCGTGGAGCGTTGAAGTTTGTTGCTTTCACTCAAAGCGTGCGGAACCCATGCCCCGAGATTTTTAACTTTCCGTATCGAATGAAGGTGATTCACTACAGTTTTCTGATCACACGCAAATTGTACAGCCAATTCTCTAGTCGATTGACGAGTATTTCAGGAAGAAGGTCGTTTAATCGATCTTCATCCAACTTAATGGGGCGACTAGAACGTTCTTCGTCATTAAGATTGAAATGACCGTTTTTGAGACGTGAAAACCATCATTGAGCTGTCCTTTCTGATAAGGCATTTTCTTCGTACACAGCACAAATATCGCGACGAGCTTTGGCTGCGTTTGCATTGTTCCCGTCTCCATTGAAAATGAATAACATCAAGTGTCGAAAATGGGCCTTCTTTCTACTTGACATTCCATTTTGAGGGTACAGAACAAAAATGAAATTAACAAAACTTTTAAATAAACCGCAATGAGATTACTCATCTTCAAGACGTAGCCTAAGCAAAGGCCTAATAGTTTACGGTGTTAAGAGACGTAGCCTAACCTTTGCAAATTTTGCTCTCATTATTTATTATTGTTTCTAAATATGTGCACAAATCACGTCAACAAAACTTAAATCAACACAGCATTAAAAAAACCGCAAGAACTTATTCATCAACCTATATATATATATATATATATATATATATAATATATATATATATATATATATATATATATATATATATTAACAAATATAATACATTCCTTATCTTTGTATTCAAATTCATAGATGCAAATTAATCTATGCATTCCCAATTCCCTTTTCCAATTTTATATGAGTGGAGTAGGTTGAGATTTAATAAGACTAGTATGGCTATTCGGACGTTATATGCCCTCTTTATGTAAAGTGCGAAAAGAGGAGCTCTTCTCGTGTAGCAGGTTGGGTTAAGTGATCAGACGAGCTTCCTTAAGATAGAGGAAAATATTCAGCTGGATTCTTTATTGCGTCGTAAATTGCGGGAACATGTCTTGAAAAGGCGAAAGGTAAGGATAACTTCTTGCTTCTTGAATAATTACTGCTAATACTATCCCTAGACCATGAATGAATGATCGGTGCCTAGTATCCTTTTTACGCGCCGCCAGAATAAGGAGGGGTGAGTGCAACGAGTGTCGTCCGCGATACGGACAAACTCTCGCCACTGTCGGTTCCTATCTAGTTGCACGCACTGTAGGATGCGGGCACGTAGGTGAGTGATGTTGTGTGCTCGTGGGCCTCTGGTGTAGTGATTGTTGTACTGTGTGATGAGTCTTTGAGTATGGAATATGTGAAGTGTTTTATATATGTGTAGGTTTTGTGTGGTGTGTGTAGGTCGCGTGCTGCGGTCGTCTAACAGATCTGGATTGGTATGGTCCAGGTCGAGGCTTTGGGCCGTGTTTTCTGTTATGTGTCTCTTGAACTCTTCCCAGTTTGTGTTTTTGAAGTTGAAGAGAGGTGTTGTGGGTATGAGTATGGCAGATGTTGATATGATAAGGGATATCGGTATGTGGTTGGAGAGTACATGAGGACCCGGTAGGATGTGAGTGTAGAAGCGTGGAGCGTGGTCGTTGCGGAAGCCCACGTCCGGAAACGTGGTTCTTCCACGAGTACCCAGGAATGTGAGAAGGCCGGGCCGATGTGCTCGCATCAATAACGCGGCAGGGCACCGGCCAGGTACCTTCATGCATCATTCGTGGTGTTAGAAAGGAGTGTTGGGTGGAAAGCGTTGAGGTCCCCCGCAAAGAAGATAGGTAGGTTGTGGTTTGATAGAGCCCGGAGTGGGACTAATATGTTTAATTGTAGGTGTGGTGGTCTGTAGTGCGTGGCCACTAGCATGGAGCCGGAGCTTGACTGTACTTTGCAGGCTAGAAAAGAGTCATCGCGTGTTTGAATGAGGGAGTGGTGTATAACGCGCTTTATTAGGATCGCTGATCCTAGGTGCAGCGCTTGTGGAGTTAGATATGTGTGGTAACCTGCAATGCGGAGTGTGTTGATGGGAGGGTGTAGACTGGTCGAGTTCAAGAGTATTATGTCAGGTCTTTGTGGGTTTAGGACCCAGTTGGCAACAGTATGGCGAATACCGTGCCAACTTCGTACGTTTAGTTGTATTATGTTGAGGCGACCTATTGTCGTGGGCGGAGTGCGCGTGAGGTTAATTTAGCCAGGACCGTTTCCCTCCCCTTGGTTATTGCCCAGGAGGCGTGAGGAGCCAGTACCTTCACGCATGTCGGCGGTGGTTTCATGGGAGTGGAGAGGTTGTCACTGGTGTTATTGGGTGAGCAGGCCGTGGTATAGGGGAGAGTGTGTACTGTGGAAGGAGGGTTGGAGTGAGTAGAGTATAGGGGGTGGGGAGTTTGGGATAGAGGAGGAGGGAGTAGAGCTGGTAGGGGATGTGCAAATTATGAGAGGGAAGGGGTGTCGGGAGAGAGTAGGTTGGGACGACAAAGAACGAGGGGTGGAAGGAGGAGAGGAAGGAACAGCAGGGAGGGCGTTGGTTGGTTTTACGCGTGGTTATGTGAGGTGGGGGGTTTCGTGGTGTTTTTTTTTGTTTAATGCGGAGTGTTGTGGAGGGTGTGGTGGGCTTGGGGAAGGTGGAGTAGGTGGTTGTTGTGGTATCAGTGGGAGTGGGGTGGAGGCTGTGAGAAGGTTGATGGGGACGGTATGAGGGGGGTTGGTGGCAATAGGGGGAGTTGAGGCTGCCGAAAGAGGAGTGCTGGTGGTAGGAGGGAGTTCAGGTATAGAGGAGGAAGGAGTGGTAGCTGTGGAGGGAGGAGAGGATGCGGTTGGAAGAGAGGTGGAAGCAGTGGGCAAAGGGGCAGGTAAGGAGAGTACAGTGGCGAGAGGGGCAGCGACAGAAGGGCGGGAGGAGGCAGGAGCGCGGTGAAGGTGGGGGGGGGGGTATGAGGGAGAGGTAGGTCCAGGGGAAAAGGTATTCGTGCTCACCGGAGTGGGGAGGAGTGTAACAACAAGGAGTAACAACAAGGAAAGAAGGTACCCTAGGAGACCTTACGGTCCATTCAAGGAGGGTACCTTTGGACTAGCAATCGAGCGGGCACATAGCTGCTCAATTGTTTTGCGTCCCTAAACGGCCACTTTTCAAGACTTTGTCTAGTCTTGACTTGAACTGGTCAACAGATTCACTGTTGACAACTTCCACTGGAAGTGCGTTCCACATACCGCAGATACTGTAGGTGAAGAAATTTCCACACAGATTGCGGTTGTAACGCTTCAGTTTAAGTTTGAAGCCGTGATTGCGCGTTCTGTTCTCACTCAGTGTGAAAATATCCCGGTAGTCAACATTGTCGAACCCTCGAAGTATTAAAAGTGCTTACTTAATTCAGTGTTTAACTTAATAATAATATTCCTTTCGTTCTGTCTGGTGTCATTAAGACAAACATACCAGTAAGTAATCTGCAACTAATCCCCACGACATTTTTGTAGACTAATTTATTCAGTGCAAAATTAATCCTATTTATATTTATATACGCTGTGTTTATTTCAAATTCTTGTACATTAAAGATTATTTTTGTAAATGTGTGTTTAACTAATTTAGACGATCCCTTGGCAATTATTAAGCAATCCACTCGGCTTAAAACTCATTATTCCACCGACCCGCCTATGGGTGGCTTATACTGAGTGGAGAACACACTCAGGGGATCATCATCTTAGTTTTGATCAAAAGGGTACGCACCGGGGTTATTCTTATTTACCGGAAGTAGCTAAGTTAGGTGTATTTGATACGCTTTACCTCCGCTTCACCTCGGTGCGGTAATAAAATATATGTCCAGGAAGTGGGACTGGGATTGCCCACTCACTAAACCTCGACATATATAAGTGGTGTCAAGTGTGTGGGGTTATCATAAAACCTCTCAACCTATATACATAAAATCAGGTGTGTGAAGTTATCACTAAAAGCAACATCTCAAAACTTTAATTAAACATTGCCAACGTCCAAATTAGTACAAATACTCCAACGTTAACAGCAATTCTTGTTTTGGGCTCCAAAAGTTAGTTACGAGTAGGTTAGGGTGATTATCTAATCTTGTTTTGTTTTTTAAGGGTTTTCTCTTGTCTACCACGTTCTGGTAGGGAACTTTAATAACCCCTTTTTTCTCAAAGCACGTTACGCAAAGGCAATTCTCCCATTGCATACTCTTATCTTTGGTTCCATAAGATTGCTTCCACATCGTTCGAAACATTCCTCAAGCAAGGACAAGCATTCGGACTGGAAGGTAAGGAACTCATGGAGTACGTCCACGATGAACAAAAACGGAAGGACGATTTATAAATGGAAAAACTAGAAGCAAAGAAAGAAGAACAAAAATGGAAGGACGATTTAGAAAGGGAAAAATTAGAAGCAAAGAGGGAAGAACAAAAACTACAACACGAAGAAATGGAAAGGATTCGTTACCATGAACAGGAATTAAGTAGGGACCAAGTGGAAGTAAGTTCAATTGGTTCCCGGGGCCAACAACCTCAATCCCCTGCTCTCAAACTACCCCCCCTATCGTGAAAATGAGGACTTCATTACGTACCTAACACATTTCGAAAAATATTCGAAGTACTGTAAATGGATGGGATTTTGAAATCGATGGAGTAAGTCGCCTTCTCCCCTCGTCTGAGAGAGATTTTAATCGCCTTGCCGCATGAGGCGACAATCGATTATTCCAACTTAAAAAGAAGAACTTCTATCTGCCATTAACCTTAATCCCCAGTTCTATAGATCGAAGTTCAAATCAGCTAAACTCCAAGTAGGACAGACATATAGACAATTCGGAGTCATCTTGAGAAGAAATCTGCAATTCTGGCTGGACTCAGCTAAAGTCGAAAGAGATTACGAGGCATTGATCGACTTTATTTTAAAGGATCAACTACTAAGTACACTTCTCCAAGAGATTAGGGCCTTCGTTCAAGACCGAAGGGCCTCTACATTCAAGGATTGCCTCGATGAAGCGGATCTGCCCGCTTCAAACCATAATTTATACCCGAAGGAAATTAGAAAAGGTAACCCTCCTTTCCCCAAGAACGAGTTTGGGTACGGAAAACACCTAAATGAGAAACCCTCTCAGTTTGTAAAAGTTGCCCCCCCCCCCCTTTAAGCTCAAGAACAAATCCCAGAAGACCCCAGAAGACCGAAAACCCCCTGTTTTGACCACCTACTCAAACAACACCTTCATGAGTAGTCCGATCACGTGTTACTCTTGCGGAGCCCCGAGGCACATAAAATCCCAGTGACCGCAAAATTCAAGGCTCTATCCCTCCCTAAGTCAGCAGATACATCAAGTGACTGCCACTCTTTCTCCAGAGCAAACCACCGTAGCTACCCCGCAACCTGCCGCCCCGTCAGATCAGGACTACCAGGTCAACTTCTTATTCAATAATAGTTCTCCTGGTGGATTCAAGTTTGAAACTGGCTCGATTAAAGGGTGCAAAGTGTCCACTTCAGTTAGGGACACCGGTTGTACCTGCATCGTAGTATCAGACAAGCTACTCTCCCCCCGTAAAACCCCAGCATGAGAAATTTGCCGTAGTGCACGACTTTTTGGGACGCGCCACCAGGTTACCTGTCGTCCGGTGCCATGTAGAGTGCTGCTACTTCACTGGTTGGGCTGACGTGGTCGCGGCCCCGATGAAATTCTGTTCGGTGCTGGTCGGAAGGGCGCGCAACTCTCCCCGAACGAGGTTACCCAAATCGTCACCATCCGAGCGTAGGCAGGCCGAGAAAACCGTACCCTCGCGCGGCCCTGAGTTCCAGAAGCCGTATAACGTTGAGTTTGCCAGGGCCCAAAAGGACTGCCCTTCCCTACAACACCTGTGGGAAAAAGCCAGGAGACGTGACCTACAAATAAAAATAGAAAATGAAGATGAAGAAAGAAGAATAAAGACAAAAATAGGAGAGGAAAAATAATAAAAGTAGAAAATGAAGATGAAAAAAGAAGAATAAAGATAAAAATAGAAGACGAAAAAAGAAGACAGATAGAAAAAGAAGAAAAAGAAGAAGAATAAAGATAAAAATAGAAGAAAAGAGAAGAAGACAGATGGGAATATAAGTCCAGGAAAGGAGAATAAAGATAGAAAAAGAAGAAGAAAGAAGAATAAAGATAAAAGGAAAAGAAGAAGAAAGGAGAATAAATATTAAAATAGAAGAAAATGAAAAGAGAAGACTGATAGACGAGGATTTCCAACTTCCCGCTCTCCCTGCTATCCCGCTCCCCCAGGAAGAACTCTCCCCCGAGTTAGTTGTGAATCCCAAACTCAAGCCCGTTAGGATCGCCCAAATAGTCTCGCTCTTAAGAGAATATTACAGTCTTATGCAAAAAGATGTAGAAGGGCTAGAAAACGTCACAATCCATTTGAACAACGTGTACGTAGCCATGCGTACAGGGAAAGGACCCCTCGTGAGCCTTCGCCCACTCTTAGACCCACTGAGGTCTCACGGCTAAACAAGTAAGCCCTCCAAGTGCTATTTTCATTATAGCACTATTTCCCATTTAGCGTTCAAGTTTCGCAAGAACCGCATATCCCCACAGAAGGATAGGGTAAAACCACTAACCGATAGGCCGCCCCCAGTCTCGAAGAAACAACCCCGATCCCTTTTAGAAGCAACTACCTTCTATCGGCGTATTGTCCCCCATTTCGTGTCCGTCACCTCCCCCTTAAATGACCTGCATAAAAAGAAATCTCCAGACCCTATTAAGTGGAACCCCAGGGCTATTGCTAGCTTCGGCAGACTCAAACGAAAACCAGTGACTGCCCCTATCCCGCCCATATCTAATTCCGAGGAGAAAATCGGCGTTCAGATCGGCACCCCTCCCCTTGAACTTGGATGCGCCTTGTTGCGATAAGAGGCAGAAGTGCCATTCCCGGTGGCTTTTGCAAATCGGAAACCTTCCGATCGGGAAAAGAAGTATGCCACTGTGGAGCTAGAAGCCTTAGTTATCGTGTTTGGTGTACAAAGGTTTCATGTATATTTAATAGGTAGACCGTTCTCCATAGAAACGGATTACAAACCCCTAGCTTATGTAAAAAGTTGCAAGAGTCAGAATGGAAGACTCATGCGTTGGGCCCTGTTATTATCCGAATATCAATAGGATATTCGATATCTAAAGAGATCTCTTAATGTACTCGCGGATAGTTTGCCTAGGAACCCGGTAAACGAATCCAGTGAGTCTTTGTAAATTACTGGTATTATAGCTATGTAAGTTTTTGATAAAGGTTTAGTATCTGCCCACTAATTAATTCAAGTTATAATTTTAAAGTTGATAATATGACACGCTCTATAACTGTCGTGATTAATTTTTTATTGTTTCTTTTAATTCTTTTTTTGCATGAGGGTCTTACATCATGCTACCCAGATTAATGTATCGAATATAATCATTTATTTCTTTTGTACTTAAGCATCAGCTCTTAATTACTCCGGAGCTTCCTGTATATGATCGGAAACCCGTGTGTTCCTTTTTCCGTCATGATTATTTTTATATTCCTGTCTTCGTTGAACTCCCGTTTTGATTTCTTTTTCTTTGTTGTTTTTTTTGTATTGTTCGTGTAGCCAATGTTAAAAGTATACATTATTCCTAGTTACACGTCAGAATAATGTCTTCCAAAACGGGTAGGGATGTAGAAGTCTAAATACCGCGTACATAAGTGTACGCAGAAACACTCCGACACAAAGTTTCGTGCCTTCTCGTATCCCTAAACGCACCTCTCGCCTGCCTCGAATTCTCCGTCGCCCTTTTTCTCACCACCGTAAAATCCGAGATGGCTCGAAGCCGTGAATGACATATCGGCAGCCCAAAGATGAAAAGGGGTCTTTCTCGCCACAATACGGATTTTACGAGAATTCGATTCTCTCTCTCGATTTTGCTCGTGGGAGAAATAAAAGGAAGAGTTCTCCCTGGAATCAGGCAGAAGCCCTTGGAGCTACGTGGAGTTTGTGTGAAACTCGATCCACATAAGAAACCGTTCGCCCGCTGCAAGGAAGGAACTTCTCGGGGAATTGGTTGTTGCCGTTACGATACTTGTATGTGCTAAACTTCTCGCAGCCCCCCTTCCCCTCTGAGGATTACCCTAGACGTAACTAGGTAATCGGTTTTGGCTACCCACTCCAGGAGTCGAATAATCAGACAGGTACTTCGAGGAAGGAGTCCGATTGAGTCACCGCTTAGCTCACCTTCGTGATCTGGCAAAGGATCAGTATATCACCGGTCTAGGATTACCCTCTCATTCGGTAACCTCGGACGGCTGGACTAGGTGCGATCATCGTCACCAGAAGAAGATCTTCACCGCCCCCTCCCACCCTTCAAAAATACTTACGAACTCAAAGGTATCGTTAATTGAATTATCCCCTCCCCTAACTTCACCAGTTTATTTGTGTACTAGAATTCTCATCCTGATCCCATACCCTCGAATATTAAAAGTGCTTACTTAATTCAGTGTTTAACTCAATAATAATATTCCCTTCGTTCTATCTGGTGTCATTAAGACGCAAACATCCCAGTGAGTAATCTGCAAGTAATCCCTACGACATTTTTGTAGACTTATTTATTCAGTGCAAGATTAATCCTATTTATATTTATATACGCTGTGTTTAATTCAAATTCTTTTAAATTAAAGATTATTTTTGTATATGTGTGTTTAACTAATTTTGGACGATCCCTTGGCAATTATTAAGCAATCCACTCGGCTTAAAACTCATTATTCCACCGACCCACCGATGGTTGACTTATACTAAGTGGAGAACATACTCAGGGGATCATCATCTTAGTTTTGATCAAAAGGGTACGCACTGGAGTTATTCTTATTCACCAGAAGTGGCTAAGGTAGGTGTATTGGATACGCTTCACCTTCGCTTTACCTCGGTGCGGTAATAAAATATATGTCCAGGAAGTGGGACCGGAATTACCCACTCTTCATAAAGTCACAGAGGATCTTTTCCAGGATTGGGTCTTGTTGAAAGTTTAGGATCTTGTATTAAAGTCCTTCCAGCCAGACTTTATCGAAGGCCTTTTGCACGTCCCTCAGCACAATGTCTACATAGCACACGTTCATTTGGGAATATGCTACTTTCTCTCATAGGAGTGCCAGGGCAGTATTTGTGCCCCTTTTCCTACGGAACACGTGTTATTGGGGGTTATGGGCTCAGATGAGTTTGTAGCCTGTTTGCTATCATCTTTTCGAAGATCTTTCCCTGCATCTCAAGAAAAGAGATCTGGCGATAGTTAGCCACCTAGCTTGGGGGCTTGTTTTCCTTTGGGATAAAGATGATTTTGGCCATCTTGTACTCGTCAGGGAAGTAGCCTGTATTCAGGGCAGCGTTCATTGTGTTCGTCAAACCCTGAATAATTTGCCTTGGGGCATTTACGATGTTTTTCTTCCTGACTCTCTTTGAGAGTTATCAGGCATCCGTGGCCAACCATCACTCTTTCCTGAGATATTTTCGGATGTGGGTGGGTTCTATGCATCACTGTGCCAAGGTCATCAAGCAATTGGTCTTCTAAGTCCTGATCGAAGTCGTCGTTTCCTCAGGGGACATAGCGAAAATCTCTTGCCGGTGTGTTCTAAATTTCCTCTCGAGAGACTCTGAGTCCTCAATGATGTCATCTTCATCCTTGATTTGAGTTCTGGGTTCCAAAATCTTACAGGATTGTCCTCCCTGACCAGCCTCCCAATGATGTCGTTCCAGATTGCTCTTTGCTTTTCAATTAGTATTTTATTTAGTTCCTCTCCTAATTGCCTCATTATGGCTGTCCTTTTCCGATTGGTGCCTGTCCTGTCGATCCTTTCATAGATTTATATATGTTCCAGGGCAATTTCTCTCATCTCGTTCCTCCACCTAGGTTGTGGGAGCATTTTAAAGGAGATTCTGGGGACACATCTCTCGTCGGCTTGTATGAGGAGATTGGTGATCTTATTTATCTCCTCATCAATCTCTTCGAGATTAGCGTCTCCCAGGTCAGCTGGTTTGTATGTACTGAGTATCTCTCTATATAGCTCCCAGTTAGCTTTAGCGCGACCTTTCCTAAATGGGACGGGCTTGAGTAGTGGGGCAAGCGAGATCATGGTGATAATTGGGATGTGATCGCTCGGTACCACTGGTCCTGGATCATTGCTGATATTGAAGGGGAAGTTTTTGCTCGTTAACACAATGTCCGGTTTAGTTTCCGAACGATGTGTTAAGAAGGTCGGGAAAATTGGCCCGACCCCCTAGAGTCTGTCTC
The DNA here is from genome assembly GCA_963969495.1 of Ceratothoa steindachneri. Taxonomy (NCBI): domain Eukaryota; kingdom Metazoa; phylum Arthropoda; class Malacostraca; order Isopoda; family Cymothoidae; genus Ceratothoa; species Ceratothoa steindachneri. Next base: position 108,617,350 of record OZ018323.1, on the reverse strand, counting down.
TTTCTAGTAGCAATTCCAGGTTTCTTCTCCTTTGGTCGGTGCTTCCGTAGCCTAACGCTCTACATCTGCCATTTAGATCACCGCCAAGCAATGTTAGTTTCCCGCGCCCGAAGAGGTTGTAAAAGTTAGGGATCGGCAGGTACTTGCGACGTGGAGGATAGGCAGCCGCCACGGTCAGGTTTCCCACCATCGTTGGTATTTCAACAGCCACAAATGACTATCCTAGGTTTGGAGGTGATCTGTATGCTATTTTTTTCGGATCGCGATGGCTGTAACATCGTAACGATCATATGTGCGTTTTTACTTATAACTGTGTAATTTGGAATCTTTATTCCATTTGTATTCGTGTTAAAACGATGTTCGATGATAAAGATCAGATCGGAATCCACAGTACAGAATATGTTTCTGTATGGAATGTGTTACCCTTCTCATCCATTGACGTTAACTGTAATAATTTTTAATGTGTTATTTGTATTTTCCATGTTTGAGTTGTCTAGTGCTTGTGTTTCTATGTGTGTTTGTCTTCCTCTATTGCATTTTACTACGTCCCTTTTTTCTGTTTCTGATTTTGTAAAAATCTGCTTCGTTTATGGCAAGGAAGGAGTCTATACTCAATTTTATTTCAGTCGCCATGAGCGCTTCGTTAATTAGCGCTTCCTAGACTGGTGAATCGTACGTCCATTTCCTTAAGCCAGCCTTGATTCCTTCGACGATCGCCCCAATATTGGGATCCTCTGGGAAGGGAGTTTCAACTTTCCTGTAAAATCGGATTTTGATGTCTTCTGCATTGTACCTTGGGGTTTGACGAGGACTCTTTCCTGTAAAATCGGATTTTGATGTCTTCTACATCGTACCTTGGGGTTTGACGAGGACTCTTCCTTTTGTTCTTGTCCATTGCTCTCCCATGGGTCTTAGGATTCTGGTAGCACTCTTGCTCTTCTTCAGAGGAAGAAACAGAGCTTGAGAGGTTACCCTCAGCCTGTTTCATCCTCCTAGCTGCTCTCTTCTCACTCTTTTCCCTTTTCCTTCCTACTTCAATTCTGGGGTCCCCTGTTTGCTGACCTTTGAGGAGCAATGGGGGGGTTCCGGGATCGTGTTTCTTTCCGTTTTACCTTCTTCATCTATTGGGAAAGAAGTCACTGATGCCTCTTCCTCTGGCTGGAACTGCAGCTGCAGGACTTCTCCTGATGTTTTTTTCAGGCAACCATATTTCTGCTAAGCCATTATTCTTGAGCATAGTATTTAGCTCTTTAGCGAAGCAGCCTGGGTTCGTCAGATTCCTCACGTGGGCATAAAGTATGAATGTGAGGATTTTCGTTGAGTTTTCATTTTCATTGCCGATCTTCAGCTAGGTTTTCTGTGTGGCGTTCTCGACATTTCTAGCGGGGGTGGCTTTTGCCGCTTGGGCTTAGGAGGTGTTCGCCCTCCTGATTCCTTTTGCTTTTTTCTCTTCAGAATCTATTTCTTTCTAGGGCAGGAAATCGTCATAGCCCCATGTTTTTGTCCACATTTTGGGCACTTCTCTTCTGCTGTGACCGTTTTGGCTGCACATGGAACAGGTTGATTCCTGCTCCTTGCAGTCCTTCGTGGTGTGATGTTCGAGTCTATATCATCTAAAGCAAATCTGCACCGGGGTGAATTCCTCCCGTTCGATTTGCTCACCGCGTATTTTTGCGTTGAAGAGAAGTAGCCCTTTCTCTTTCGCCTTTGTCGTCATCTGCATATATGAGAAGATAATTTTAAACCCGTGGTGATACTCCGTGTTGTCTCTTCTGTTTTTAAATTTGATTATGTCAACCACCCTCGCCCTTTGCTGGTTCCTTTCTTTTTTCTCCTTGATTTGTTATTTTGGGGGCTGGCCAATCCAGGGGTCCAGCCTTCGGCACGCCACACTTCTGTGTGCTTGGATCTGAGGAGGGGTGCTTGGCTGTAGATTTAATCCCTTCAGGGTTCTTACCCCTTCCTTCTTTGTGAGTGTCTCCACGTCTTCTTCCTTTTCACATATTGTGACAAATTGGTGTGTCTAATAGTCGAAGGATTGCTATATTGAATTTTCCGAATAGGGTTTCAAACACCTTTCCCTTGTCCGGTTTTTCAAGGCCGCTTAGTGATCTTAATGGGACCCTCGCGCATTTTGGGTCGCCATTATGGAGGTGAGCACCCCTTGAAGAGGGGAGCGCACTTTGTTTTATTCCTGGCCTTTTCTGCTCTTTAGGGAAATACTAGTTTGTATGTTTAGTTTTTTGGTTGTTTCTTAAGAAATTATTTGATAATATGCGGCTCTAAACCGCCGCCTGAATGAAAAGGGAATTTGCCTTTGGGTTGAATGATGACGATGGATGAGATAAATCCGTGGGGGGGGGGGACGATTCTATAGCAGACTTATTGACAACGCCGCCCCCAAGGGTGTTTTAATCGCGACCGCATCCCAACATACCATAGAGACGGTTGCATGTCCCTCTATGGTACTGGAAGGGGCCCCCTCTGGAATGAGCAGCGGAGGTAGCAGTCTGTCCCTTATCCGGAATTGTTTCTGACATTGTTATCGACTGTGGGCTACTCCTCAAACCGTCTTCATCCAATGCGCCTAATATGGCCATGCAATTGCCCAGCATAGTTGGGACGAAACATGAATGGCAATCCCCTCTCACATCTGACGGCAGTTCACGCAGGGGAGCGGGGCCGGGGAATTAATCAGTTATCTGCCTAAGTGGGGCCGCTAAAAAGGAAGATTAGTAGTGATGATGAATGGTGATATGAGTATAGATCTCTTTCGTAATAGTGGTTCCTATGTAGAAACCAATACTCGGAGGCGTCTTTGTAAATGTCCCCAAACTTTACCTCCTTTACCAAATTCTGAGGTAATTGTCGGAGTACTTCTGCAAAGAATTCTACGCAGTCCTACCCTTAAACCACAAAATACAGATATATAAATAGTCATTCCATCTAGTCATAATTATACAGAATTCAACATATCAGGATTGAGCAGATTTTTAATGACACACTTCTGTTTAATTTATCCATTCAGCTTTAAAACAAAATTTAACAATCAGAATCAAATAGATTTGTAGAAACAATTTACATTCAAACACAAACAAACATAAGAGGCGCTGAAATCGGCTAAAAAAAATTTATTTGCTCAGTTTGTACGCTTGCTCTCTCGCTGCGAACTGGTAAAGGAGGGCAAGTTTTAGGAAGGACATAAAAATACGCCTCTCTCAATAAAACTGCTAGGAAGAAATATATGCACTTCTGGGGCTGATTGGATATTTCTCCTGTTCTTCTCGAGCGAAGTGGTCCCCCGAAGGGGTTGCTCTTCGTTATTCTAAATTCTTGGTTCTTCATTCATACTTTTTACCTCAAACTTACTTCTCACTCGCACTACATAACTTGGTCACCGGCAAGGTGTGAGTTGCAGTTGGTAGTAGAGTATAGTGAACCCATGCAGGAGACCCTCTTAGAAGGCCAGAAAAGGGGCCGATTCTCGGTCACGAGACAGAAACCAACTGTGGACCGCTGTTAGGGCTAGGCCCGAATAGGTAGGGTTGACCAAGGAGAGTGCGAAAATTGGAAGGTAGGCGAGATAGAACTAGGACAGATAGAGGGACTTCTCCAACTAGTGGAGACTGGATAAAGCCTCCACAGCTGAAGATCGACAGAAGAACCCCTCTCCTCGGAGAGGGAACGACTCCCAAGTAAGATGAACCCACCGGACTTCAAAAGGTTTTCCCTTAAACTCATACCCAACGAAAGGAAAAGATCACCACAAGAAGTAGTGTGTCGTATAAAAGGCTCCCAACGATATACTATATATCTATTCTTTGTAGGGATTATTCTATATTCGAGTGCAGGGTTTAATCAGATGGCCGAGTATGACTCTACGTTAATAAAAAGGCCTGGAGAGGGCTTATTTATCTTCAATATACTTAAGAAGTGGAACGGAGCCCAAGGATAAATAATATTGCAAGCATTAATAAAATAGAATTTTATTAATTAATCTAACAAAATAACACATGGAAAATATTTACATGACCGGGGATTAAAATGGGAGATACACATGAAATGAAAAAGGTCATGGGATAAATTTGACTAAGCGGTGGATTAAGATTTGAAGGGATTTAAAATAACAAAACTAACAAGAAGGGAAAGGGTTGGCTAAATCCGTGTTCAAGCACGGAGTTACGTTGGCACAAAGTTAAATAGTTAAATGCAATTCGTAGCTTACGTATTTATAAGGTCGTCGTGCAGATGAAGGCGATTTGAAGGAAGGCTTCGGTCCGACTGGCGGTTTCTTTCCCAGGAGGAGGGGTTTTTAGGGGGGTTGTGCTTAAAGATGGGGGAAGGACAGACTTCGAGGAGTGGGAGCGAAGTGGGGCTCGGAAGTACAAGCGATCCTTGAGACAGGATATCGGAGATCTTCTGGATGAACAATTGAGGTTATTGGTGTAACCAAGAACGTTAAAATGGAGGGGAATTAAATTACCACTGACGTGATATCAGGGGAGCGAGAACCGTTTCTTGTCGAACGGGTTCGAAGAACAATGACTGTTCTAAAGTTGTTCTCTTCTGAACAATTGTAAATTACCACTGACGCGATATCAGGGGAGCGAGAACCGTTTCTTGTCGAGCGGGCTCGAAGAACAATGACTGTTCTAAAATTGTTCTCTTCTTAACAATTGAACAACAGGGGGGGGGGACTGTTGACTTAGCGTCTCGAGGAGCATGAACCTTGGAACTCAAGGATATTGTCATCTCCTGGACAATAAGGGGGTTCTCAGGGTAGAGAGCTCCTAGGTGCACAAGGGAGACCGGATCGGCGGGATGCATGACGAATGTAATATCGATCTCAAAAGGGTGAGTTAACTTACCACTGGCGTGATATCAGGGGAGCGAGAACCGTTTCTTGTCGAACGGGCTCGAAGAACAATGACTGTTCTAAAGTTGTTCTTTTCTGAACAATTGAACAACATGGGGGCCCTGTTGACTTGGCGTCTTGAGGGGCACGAACCTTGGCACACAAGGATATTGTCCTCTTCTGGACAATAAGGGGGTTCTCGGGGTAGAGAGTTCCTAGGTACACAAGGGAGACTGGATCGGTGTGATGCCTGACGATGGTTATCTCGATCTGATTCAAACGCGAAATTCTATCGCATAAATAGCCGGAGCCAGCCCCTCGGGGTAGAAGCAATGGGGGACTTCCATGGAATGTCCCGCTAGCAATTCGAGCAATCTTATCTTCCCATATGCCTAATTCAATCTGGCCAGATCGACGCCTGCAGGCAAACGGGGGATTGAATCTCCTTGATTAAACTTGGAGCGGGGAAAGATATTCGGGAAATGTTGGGCGATAAGGACGCCATGCTACTCTCTTCTCGCAGGATGCACGTGGGAAGCATGAGTTTCAATATGTGATAGAAGCGAGGCACGGCCGCCTTAGGCAATTCTATCACATAGTGCAATGCATATTTATAGATCTGGAGATACCACTAATCAAAGGCATTGAGACACCATCTGGATTCACAGTTATTTGGGAGTGTCGTAGAATGACTCCCGACGATATTCCATATATCACTATTCGTTGAGGGAACTTCCTTAATTATCTTTAGAGTGCGTTACTGTCTGGCGGCCGATATTATGTATCTTCGATATGCTTAAGAAGTGGAACTGAGCTCAAGGATAATAATATTGCTATCATTAATAAAATAGAGTTTTATTAATAATAACTATCAACAAACACAAGACGGAAAATATTGACATAAACAGAGAATTGAAAGGGTCATGGGGGCTCGGCTAATCCGAGGATTTAAAGGATTTAAAAAGGTAAAACAAATATAGAGTTAAAGAGATGGGATGGTTCGATAAACCATTTAAAGCACAGGATAGAATTGACAAAAGGGATCAGTACTCAAAGGTGACGTTTGGCTTACGTAACTTTTACACTAGTGGTGCAGTGGAAGGTGGCGCGAAGGAGTTTCGGTCCGCTGGCGAGTTCCAGCCGAAGGGGGGGGATAAAAGGATCCTGACGTGGCGTCTTGGAAAGGAGAACCGTTTCTCGACGAACGGCTTGAAGAACAATGGCTGTTCTACGTTGTTCTCTTGTGAACAAAGGGGGGATGAGAACCGTCTCTTGTCTACGGACTCAAGAACAATGGCTGTTCTAATGTTGTTCTCCTCTGAACAACAAGGGGGAAGGATGAGAACCGTCTCTTGTCTACGGGCTCAAGAACAATGGCTGTTCAAATGCTGTTCTCCTCTGAACAACAAGGGGGAAGGGTGAGAACCGTCTCTTGTCTACGGGCTCAAGAACAATGGCTGTTCTAATGCTGTTCTCCTCTGAACAACAAGGGGGAAGGGTGAGAACCGTTTCTTGGCGAAGGCCTCAAAAGAACAATGGCTGTTCTAGTGCTGTTCTCCTCTGAACAACAAGGGGGAAGGGTGAGAACCGTTTCTTGTCAACGGGACTCGAGCGAACAATGGCTGTTCTAATGCTGTTCTCCTCTGAACAACAAGGGGGAAGCCTTGGGGACTTGGTGTCACGGAAGGCTCGAACCTTCGGCACTCAAGGAATATTGTCCTCCTTCTGGACAAGTGATGGTGAATCTCGAGGTCGAGGTCCCTTGGCGCACAAAGGGGGAGAGGGTCGTGGTGATGTTTCGCGACGAAAATCTGGATCTCCAATCTGATCTTAGTGGTAAAGTTTCCATATAAATAGCCAGGACATCTCCTTGGCGTGGGGGGACAATAGAGTGGGAGCTTCGAGGGAATGCACAGCCGGGCCGGAGAACAATGCCTTATCTGCCCATAAGCCTAACTCAATCTGGCGAGGTCGGCGTATGGGGGCGAACGGGGGGACGATAACCTCCTTGTTTAAACATTGACATCCGGTAGCTGCGATAAGGCTCCAAGCTTCGAATCGAAGATGCACGTGGGCAGCATCGTGGTTTTAAATAATATGGGATAGGAGTTGAAATTAACGCAGCTTCAACTCGTTCTATCACACCCCTCCATTCCAGGGGAAGTTGTCACTTCGAAAAAAAAAGAGAGAAGGGACAACGATAGAGCTCCGTTGTAGGGAACTCGTTTTCTTGTACCAACCGTACCTTCCTGCACCTAACTAGTATTACCTCAATACATATGTTTATTTTGATCTTTAGATTACAGGGGAAAATAACCTTTAATACAACTTAATAAAAAAAAAGGGGCATGGAACAATGAAATGATATAAAACTAGTACATACGGGACAAAATAATTTATACGTAAATTAATGGGTACAAATATATATACATACAAAAAATTAGACATTGAGCGTTACAAAAGTCAGACATATACATTAATTAATTATATTATAAGACAATCTTAATTTTAGTCGTACAAGACGGTATATACCTACAGGGAGATACTAATCCTATGAATACACTTACTCTACGCTATTCGGTAACGCATTCCTACTGAGTGCGTCAGCGACCTGGTTATCGGAACCTTTTATCTAATTTATTTTAAACTGATACTCTTGCAAGAGTAAACTCCAGCGCATGATGCGGCCGTTTGAGTGTCTCACATTCCTAATATAGGCTAACGGACGGTGGTCGGTTCCTATTTGAAATTCTTTACCTATCAAGTACATCTTGAATTTGTCTATGACCAAGATAATTGATAGAGCTTCCTTTTCTCTAGTGGCATATCTCTTATCGCGTGGTAATAATTGACGACTAGCATATGCAACTGGATGACTCATTCCGTCATCCACGTATTGAAGGAGTACACCTCCAATGCCCTCGTTGCTCACATCGGTCTTAATCCCAAAGGATTTTTCCGGGTTGGGCAACTTTAAAATGGGGGCAGAAATGAACTTACTTTTGAGCTGATTAAAATGGGAAACAGCGACATCATTCCGACGTAAACGATCGGGGAAATTCTTTTCCTGAAGGGGGCATAGGGGGGCCGAAATTGCAGCGAAATTCGGAACAAATCGCTGATAGGGAGAAGCTGATCCTAGGAACGATCTTAATGGCTTCTTTGTAATCGGGAGGGGCATGTCGGCGATTGCCTTAATCTTGTTCTCATGGGGACCTAACTTGTTTTGTCCTATTTTGAAACCCAAATATTTGATGGTTTCGTAGGAAAAATGGCATTTGCTGGGGCCAATGGTGAGGCCATTTTCACGCAGTCGCTCGAAAAGAGCTAATAGGGCGGGGAAATGGTGACTCCATTTAATTAGTTTTTGTAGCTGACTCTTCTGACGTGGTGTCAGCTGCGCGTCACTATCCAGGTCAGAGGGTTCCAAAGACTCGCCTGGTAGGGAAGGAGGAGGGTAATCGGCATCAGGTTGGATGCACACTGTCTGTATTACATTAAGGGACTCCGCGGGGTAATCTTCTTCAAGCGCCGATGTTTCGTCCAGTTCTACGAAGGTATCTCCATGGGTGCGTTGGGGGTTCTTTTTTTCTTGGGGTCCACGGACAGTCTCCGTGTCCTTGTCTTGGGCCTTATCACCTAAGGGTGTTAGTGATTCACACTCCTCTTTTGCCGTCCTAGAGTCCGGGGTAGGGGTCTCCTAGAATTCCGACGGTATCGGGGTTCTGATGGGGACGGGCCCCTGGGCTTCTTTCTTATCTCGGCCTTGAGGAAGGGCGGCCTGAAACACAGGGTCGAAACTTACTTGGGGGCTCTGTCCTATAAGTACGGAACAGAATTGTATGGGTGCTACAATGACTTCAGCCCAGCCATTATAATATTGACACTGCAGGTAACATCTAACGACGGGGAATCGGTTCGCCCGCCCAAGGTGGTCATGTACCACCGCAAATTTTTCGTGGTTAGAGGCCACTGGGAGGAGTTCGTCGGACACGATGAAACACGTACATCCTGTGTCCCTGACGAGAGTCGATACTCGGCAGCTGTCCAAGCTGCCCTCCTCATATTTCAAAGTTCCCGATGAACTTTTATCAAAAATCAACTTTACCTGGTGGCCTGACGGAGGGGGAGAAGTTTCTGCTTGGGTCTGTACCACCGGGGGAGCCGGGGTTGTATTAATCTGGTGAACTTGGTGGGCTGGTCCGCTTTTAAGCCTAGAATTTTGGGGGCAATTCCAGCTCATGTGGTTTTCTACACCACAGGTGAAGCATATTATTGGTCGCTTCGGGAAGAGAGATGGAGAAGAAATCTTAACGGGAGGTTTGGAGTCCCGTTGTTGGTTTTGGGGAAAGAAGTTTTGGGGTTTTACGGGGCTCGGAAACTTTGTCAGCTTTCCTGGGAAGGGGCGCGAATCCTTCCTTCTTTCTTCTCGTTGGATTTCACTTTCTCGTTCTTCTCGTTGTATTTTTCTTTCTCGTTCTTCTCGTTGTATTTCTCTTTCTCGTTCCTCTCGTTGTTTTTTTCTTTCTCGTTCTTCTCGTTGTATTTTTCTTTCTCGTTCTTCTCGTTGTATTTCTCTTTCTCGTTCCTCTCGTTGTTTTTCTCTTTCTCGTTCTTCTCGTTGTATTTTTCTTTCTCGTTCTTCTCGTTGTATTTCTCTTTCTCGTTCCTCTCGTCGGATTACTCTTTCCCTTTCTCTTTCTTCCTTTTCTCTTTGAAATTCTGCTTCAATCCGAGCTAATCTAATCTGATAGTGAAGCTCCACTTGTCTTATCCATTCCTCTCTTATGTACTTAATTAGTTCTTTTCCGGAGAGTCCCAAGGATTCTCCTTGCGCTTTAAAGATTTCAAACTGAGTCATCTTTGCACTTGGGGGCGCACTAGTCAACCAACTAAAATTTCTTGCAACAAGAATTATGCCTCTATAGAATTAGCCTACCTAAATATGGGCACTGACCTATTCGTACTTGGTTTCTCAATCTAAATAACCACTGACTAAAATCACAAAAAAGCACAAACAAATTATTATAACCGTTCCTTGAGCTACTCCAGCTTCTTAAGTTAAAAAAAAGGGATAGCAATCGTTAAAACAAAAGGGAACTACTATATTTTATTATTATAACGAATAACACTATGCTTTACTCGACTGAGACCAGTGTTTGCAAAGATATAGCGTTAAACCTTACATACCTGATACCAAATTTAAATAGTATATATATATATATGTCGTAGAATGACTCCCGACGATATTCCATATATCACTATTCGTTGAGGGAACTTCCTTAATTATCTTTAGAGTGCGTTACTGTCTGGCGGCCGATATTATGTATCTTCGATATGCTTAAGAAGTGGAACTGAGCTCAAGGATAATAATATTGCTATCATTAATAAAATAGAGTTTTATTAATAATAACTATCAACAAACACAAGACGGAAAATATTGACATAAACAGAGAATTGAAAGGGTCTTGGGGGCTCGGCTAATCCGAGGATTTAAAGGATTTAAAAAGGTAAAACAAATATAGAGTTAAAGAGATGGGATGGTTCGATAAACCATTTAAAGCACAGGATAGAATTGACAAAAGGGATCAGTACTCAAAGGTGACGTTTGGCTTACGTAACTTTTACACTAGTGGTGCAGTGGAAGGTGGCGCGAAGGAGTTTCGGTCCGCTGGCGAGTTCCAGCCGAAGGGGGGGGATAAAAGGATCCTGACGTGGCGTCTTGGAAAGGAGAACCGTTTCTCAACGAACGGCTTGAAGAACAATGGCTGTTCTACGTTGTTCTCTTGTGAACAAAGGGGGGATGAGAACCGTCTCTTGTCTACGGGCTCAAGAACAATGGCTGTTCTAATGTTGTTCTCCTCTGAACAACAAGGGGGAAGGATGAGAACCGTCTCTTGTCTACGGGCTCAAGAACAATGGCTGTTCTAATGCTGTTCTCCTCTGAACAACAAGGGGGAAGGGTGAGAACCGTCTCTTGTCTACGGGCTCAAGAACAATGGCTGTTCTAATGCTGTTCTCCTCTAAACAACAAGGGGGAAGGGTGAGAACCGTTTCTTGGCGAAGGCCTCAAAAGAACAATGGCTGTTCTAGTGCTGTTCTCCTCTGAACAACAAGTGGGAAGGGTGAGAACCGTTTCTTGTCAACGGGACTCGAGCGAACAATTGCTGTTCTAATGCTGTTCTCCTCTGAACAACAAGGGGGAAGCCTTGGGGACTTGGTGTCACGGAAGGCTCGAACCTTTGGCACGCAAGGAATATTGTCCTCCTTCTGGACTATTGATGGTGAATCTCGAGGTCGAGGTCCCTTGGCGCACAAAGGGAGAGAGGGTCGTGGTGATGTTTCGCGACGAAAATCTGGATCTCCAATCTGATCTTAGTGGTAAAGTTTCCATATAAATAGCCAGGACATCTCCTTGGCGTGGGGGGACAATAGAGTGGGAGCTTCGAGGGAATGCACAGCCGGGCCGGAGAACAATGCCTTATCTGCCCATAAGCCTAACTCAATCTGGCGAGGTTGGCGTATGGGGGCGAACGGGGGGACGATAACCTCCTTGTTTAAACATTGACATCCGGTAGCTGCGATAAGGCTCCAAGCTTCGAATCGAAGATGCACGTGGGCAGCATCGTGGTTTAAAATAATATGGGATAGGAGTTGAAATTAACGCAGCTTCAACTCGTTCTATCACAGGGAGCATTACGCTAAGGAAGTTGGACTTGGAAGCTAGAGTACCACTACAAATCACGGCTAACAGAAGTGTCATCTGCCGAAAAATCGAGTCCTGGGTAGGAGAGCACTCATGCCAAGAAATAAGAGAACTTCAGGCAAGACAAAAATGGCTCAAAATAGCAGAGGTGGTCAAATTTAAAGATCACCCTAATGTTTTCAAGGTCATTTGTGAATCTACCGAAATGTCTTCAAGGATCATAGAACAGGGACTTCTCGCTTTTAACATGAGAATCCCATCCGCCCACATACAAAGAGGCGTCTTCACAAGCATACATATATGCTTCAGATGTTATGCGTTGGAAGAACACACGACGCAAATTGCCCCCCAAAAGACCTAATCATCTATTCTAAATGTGGAACTGAAGGCCATTCTTGGCGTTACTGTAACAACACAGTTAAAAGATGCATTAACTGCCAAGGGGCACGCAAAACTATGGCCATGATTTGTCCCAAGAGAAGAGAAATTATAAAGAGAAAAGAAACAGAGTCAAACAGAAACAATACTAACGTAAATAAAAACCCATACACATCAATGGCAAAAAGTGACCAACAAGGACCGGCAGCACAAATAAATTTAGATTGTACTCTCAACGTAAAATACTTACTTGTATATAACATACTCACGTGATGAACATAGCTAACCCTGGAAGTTATGCAACAACAGTCAACAGCATGTTACAGGAAAACGGGCTCGAACCGATGAAATTCCCCAAAAAGTCGACTCATCGGCCATTTTCAAAATCAATGTCACAGAAAAGACAAAACATGAGTTAATCGAATAAGCGAAAGGAAACCAACAGACAGAAGAACAAAAGAGGACACAATCAGCGAAGACTCAGAGACTGAAAATTCCTCCGACGACACAGAGCAAGAGTGCACACGGGTTACTCGCAGGGAAGCCCAAAGATTTAATAGATCTAAATCCGCATGTAAAAGGGGTCCATCAGCAAGAGATGAACTACCAGAAGGACCCTCGAATGCAGTCAGCAGAGGGGGAACCCAGGAGAAACGAAAGAAAAACAATAAAAAGAAGAAAAAACACTGATAACTTAACAGATAGGACAAACTAAACGAAAAACGAATAAACGAACGGAAATGGACAATTGGATTATGGATATTAAGAAATTAGAAATACTACAAATTAACACATGCGGATGGAAAGACAAGGAAATTATGTAGGGAAACTTATTCAGAAAGTGTGACCAAGATGTTATACTAATATCAGAACATGGAAGAAACACAGAAAACGAGATATTAAAGATATGGAACTACAATGTTATTAACACAAATCCTTCAGGATAACACACGACGGAGCGGTAATAGCTTATATCAATGCCATCTGGGCATTCCTGTAATAAAAACCTCCTTGGAAACTTAAATATATATATACATCAATTATTATGTAAAATTCATATCATGCAATCCTTTAACTTTATCAATTTAATCGTTCAATTATTTCACTTAACTTTTGTAAATTAAATCATTTTATGTAAAACTTAATAATTAATTAATTCATGTATTTTACTTGTCAATTCATTTAATGTAATACTGTTCCAAACAACATCTCTTAAAATTTCACACACAAACAAACAAACACACGCTTTCAGCTCGACCAAATAGCACACTATTCTTTCCCAGTCGACTCGCAACATTCTTCGTATAAAGAAAGGTCTGTAATCATTCCTTCTACAATTAGTCATTTACCTCCAAACAAATCATACTTAGTTAATTCCACTTTCTCTCACAATTCTTTGCAAACAACCATACGAGAGTAGGTCCTAATTATATTTACTTCTCATATTGCAGCCCCTAATTTACAGTCCATCATAGTCACTATATTATTCACCATATTATTCCACCATATTATTTCATATTTATTTCACATACTTCCATTTTCTTCGCATCTTGTTAATGTAAATCATATGTTACAATATCTTACATTGTATAACTAATCTACTTATCTCATTGTACGTGCGTTGATTCTCTGAATATATTTATATTTGTGTAATTGTTTTTCTTAAAACCCAGTTCATTATTTCAAAATTTATTTCGCTGTCGTCTTAGGCCTAAAAACTATCAGCAGACAACTTCGATCAAACAAATTTATGGTTATGTTTTTCGAAACGCTATTTAGGCTGATTTATTAACAGAAAATAAATCACATGAATAACCATATACTATAATCTGTCAATCAAGAATTGCAGTACAAAACAATACAAGGATTGGAGGATGCATATTTAGCTATAGAAATTAAAATGGAATTAAGCAACATCATTGTCGCAACTGGATACCAGCTACCCAGGCGCACCCAATTACCGGTACAAAACTTTACTAAACTGTTCAATTATATAGGATACCAGTCATTTTGATGGGAGATTTAAACGCCCATTGCGAGGCTTCTGGGTACAGAAATACAAACAGAGTCGGAAGACAACTTAACACAATTATCAATAGACATATACTGCAAAGACTGGGACCCAATTTCCCTACATACTTACGAAAAGAACACGCAACAAAACCGGACATCAGCCTGGCTAACTTCAATCTGCCCTTTAACTATTTTATGGAACCAGTGGATGTTCCTTGCAGTGACCACACTGCGACTCTAATGCACATAAACAAGAATCCTATACAAATCTCTTCGAAAAAATGGAAGGCATACCATAGAGCGGATTGGGATAAGTACAAAGAATTACCTCAGACGTACGTGGTCAGCCCGTTCGAAGAAGCCACTCTAGAGGAAATCGACTAGGAGTTGGATAGGATCAGAGAAGAAATCAAAAGAACAAAGAAAGGGGCCGTCCCCATTAACTCGTCCCAAACCATTAAACAATTTAGGTGGACACCAGAAATAGTGGCTTTGAGCGAGGAGATTGGCCGGGCGGCAGAAAATATAAGAAGATTCTGAACATCAGGGTAAGTATATAACGCACTAAGGAGACAGAAAAGAGAACTAATAGCACTAATTTATGAAAAGCAAAAAGAGAGTTAGGATCAGCACATCTAGAAAATAGATGTGGAAACATCACAAAGGGAATTTTGAAAGCATATCAACAGATTAAAGACGTGGACAGCAAGGGATAAAATGAAAATTAAGGATGCAGGGAACAACATTTCAGAAGATGAGAAAGAAATAGAGGCATTATTTAGAGAGCACTGGAGAAATGTATTCAAAATTAGCGAAGAAGAGAACGAGGACTATGACGTTGATTTCAAACATCAGATCGTGGACGAACTCAATGGAGAGATCAAAATGACATTCCCCTTCCACTTTGTCGAGGAAAGGATAAACAACAACGACGCAATAGACGCAATCATTACATCTGAGGAATTGAAAGAAACCATAAAGAACTTCTGACAAAGAGCCCCAGGCAGATCGTGACTCACCAGATTAAATTACATCGAAGCACCCCCGAACATATTGGAGAGACTGAGAAACGTCTTCAATGCGTGCTTTAACACGAGATACTTTTCTGATGAACTGAAAGTGGCGAAGATGATATTCATACCCAAGGCGGGAAAACCCCCAGATCAAGGGGGTAACTACTGCCCCGTCTCGTTGCTAGATTTCATCGGTAAGGTATAGGAAAAAATAATAATTAACAACTGTCCAAATTCCTCGATGATAATGGCCAAAGAAACAGATGCCAATTTGGCTTCCGGAAAAACACAAGCACGGAGATGGCCCTTGGAGTCATCCTTGAAAAGATAGCGAAAGTAAAGAGAGAGAAAATGAGCGTAGACATGGTATGCCGGGACGTGTCCAAGGCATTAGCTAAAGTATGGCAGAGGTGTATACAACTCAAGGTATTCAGATTAGGAATGAACAACAAGATCGAAAGGATTTATGTTATTATGTAATGGAGAGACGTGCTTATGTGGAAATACGATGACATCAGGGAGAAATATTCGAGCTCACTGCAGGTTTGCCCCAAGGCGGATGTCTGAGTCCGTCTCTCTATTAAATCTACACAGCATATATATTACCACCAAAAAATGAGGGCTGCTTGAACATCCAATTTGCCAACGACGTGACTCAAATCATAGTTTGCCCCTATAGGAACGGCCCAATGCAAGCTAAGATGACTGCAGAAGAGATAAGAACCATTAATAGATACGAAGAAAAATGGAAAATTAAAACCAACAGGGATTAATTTAAAATGGTACCCGTATACAGGATGGGGAATCTCAGATGTATATGTAGAAGGACAGCGCTACATATACGACAAAGAATGTAAGGTGCTCGGACTAACCATTACGAAATTAGGTTATAAAAAGTACGTAACTGAGAGGGTAAATCAAGAGAAGAGCGGCCTGGCATTACTGTACAAGTTAATTAACCTAAGCATGAAAAACAAGAGGAAAATTTATCAAGCCATAGTACAGTCCGCGATTATTTATCCAACCATCGTGATGTACACGATCGCGAGAAGTAACCTATTAAGACTCCAAAAAGTCCAAAACAAAGCTATATACTCAATAACAAACACTATAAGAGGAGAAAGAAGAAGACTACGAAACCTGCACAGGGAGGCAAAGATAAAGCCATTTAACATAATATGTGCTAAAAGAGCAAGGAGAGTCATAGAAAAGACACAGAATAAATTAAGAGTTAAATTAACCAACCAAATTTCCTAAAGAGAAGGATGGAGATCACACAGATTATTCCCAAGTTTCCCAAGGATAGTTGAAGGAGGAGAAGAGGAAGAAGAAATCTACACTTAGAAAAGGAGAATAATACTCGACGTCGACTAAGAGTAATTAATTAAACGAAGCAACACCACAGAATAGCATATAGTCAATTATAACTAGGATAGGAATACGAAAGAATAGATAGAAACCTATACCAGTTTTTAGTAACAATATTTACTAATAACGGTTTGAACGCCTCATAAATACCAATACTACTTTCTAACTTCATCACGCTAGGCTATACTACCTAAAATGGACAGAGCTAAGCCTGACCTCTAGGCAACTAGCATCTCTTTGCAAACCTCTTACTTCCTTCAGCCTCAGCATCTTTTCCTTTTTTACTATCACATTCGCACACGGGACTCACAGTGATACGTGGGACACGGTTCACGATAAACTGCAAGGTTATCGTTAGAGACAAACGACACATCGTGGTTCGGATTCTACGTTAAGCTGTAGGTTCCATGACTAACTAAGTCCACTTTTGTTTCCTACTATTTTCTTCGCTGTCCTATTTTAAATCTTTCTTCTTCCTCTCTCTCTCTCTCACTCCTAACCGACGTACTCACCATCCTTGGAGCCTACTTTGGCTCTAGAGAGTGTGACTATGGGAATCTATAATGGAGTATCGGGCCTCCCCTCCCCCATCCTTGGCCGCTCCATGAGCGCCAAGGAAGAAGACAACAAAGGAAGATGACAACAATTAGGAAGCAAGCTCCGGCGTCAGGAGGAGGTCCCCCTCCACCCGGCGCAGGAGCGGGCGACCTACAAAGAAAACAACAATAACAAAAAACAAACTAAAACCAAAACCTAGTTAAATAAAAGGGAGAAGGTCTGCCCCCCCCCCCAAGTCTACAAGTCCACCAGTCAATGTACACGCACTCGTCCCGAGTACAAGGGACAGGCGGTAGCGACCCCGCCCATCCCGGTACCGGGACAGGTAACGTGCGCAAAGATCGCCCAGAATGGGACATTCAACAAGAATATGCCTAAGGGTCTGGGGGAAAATGCAGTCTTTACAATAGGGCGCTGGCGAGCGCTCCATCAAATGGTGGTGCGTCTCGCAGGTGTTCCGAATCCGGAGACGACAGAAAGCAACCTGAAGCCTTCGCGGCATTGGGGGGTAGGTTCATTGGAACAGTCGCGGCACAATGGCACGCAACTTTAAGTTCCCTTTGATCGTCTCCCATTTTCTTTGCCAAGCAGCCCGAAGAGTTGCCCGTATTCCTGCCATGTAGTCAGTGTGAAGAAGAGTGAAAAGCTGGTCTGGTTGCAGACTCCTCGCGGACTCTTTGGCGCCTTTATCGACGCACTCATTCCGTGCAATTCCTACATGTCCAGGAACTTGGCAGAAGATAATCTTGACATCCGCCAGGCTCACCAGAAGCACGGCGTCACGAATATCGCGAACCAGGGGATGCGGAGATTCCAATGCCCCGAGAGCACTCAGGGCGCTTTGTGAGTCGCTATAGATCACAATCCAGGCTCCGAACTGGTCACGTCACATAATCTCCCGCACCGAATGATGTATTGCCACCAACTCGGCAGTGAAGACAGACGCAGCGCCTGGCAGATCCCCACTGACTTCAAACAGAGGGGATAGGGCATGGAAGCTGACCCCCTCTTTGGGACTTGGAACCATCCGTATACACTGGCACAGTTCCAGCATGACACGAGGTGTGCTCTAAAAAGGTCGAACGTAATACTCCCGGCGATGTACAAGCTTTGGGAGCAGAGGCGTGGTGAGAAATAGCCAAATGTGGTACCCTCCAAGGTGGCGTCTTGGACAGAACCAGAGGCGCCACCGGTCTGAGAGCTATACCTAGCTCTCGAAGGAGTTTCCTGGCCCTAAACCCAAAGGGCCGTCCCACACTCGGCCGACCACCACGGGAGGGCTCGGCGTGCAAAATGTCCAGACGTTCTGAGAATAGTAGTCAGGACTGCGGCGATGAAGTTGTCGGAGAAGAACTCTACGGCTTCATCTACCGACCTAAACTCCTCGAATGAGATAGAGAATTCAGTCATTTCCTGAAATGCAGGCCACGGCGCCCGCCCCAAGCACCACCGAGGTGGGCTCTCAGGCAGCAGTTGCCCTGAAAATGACATTTGAATGGGAAAGTGATCACTACCATGGGGGTCATCGCCCACCCCCCCAATCAAAATCAGGCTGTGCATCCGAAGAGCAACTCATCCACATTTAGGACACCAATCTCAGATCAGAAAGGACTTGTCCCCTGAGATTTATTGAGTAATCTCCCCAAAGAGGATGCCTCCTGTTCAGATCTCAAGCAATAGAAGAGGCCTCGGCAACCGTGCCACGACGCGGCGGGAGGCTCCCGCGTCGAGGTCAGCTGACGATGGAATGTACGCACAAAAAATAGTATACCTCCTATCCAGGTGCAGATGCACAGCCACTGCCTGAAAGGAGGCATCAAAAGAGAAATTCAGAACGGAGACATCATGCCGGGTGTAAACCGCGCATCCCCCAGCCCGGCCCCCATCTCGTGGTGGTGTGGTCGCAAAACCCTTATACCCCGTGAGGGCGGGCGGGAGGCACGTGCCTAGCATGGTTTCCTGGAGAAAAATAGCTAACGGGGAACGGGACGAGACGAGCCTCCGCAGCTCCTCCCAGTTGGCCTGGAGTCCACGGCAATTCCATTGAAGGAATATGATTTCCAGGCCTAGCTCGGAGTAGACGCGGGGGCCCTCTTCGTACAGAAGACCCTCACGGGAAGGGCCGTGTGCCTTATGGAGGCAGAACCTCGGGCGCTGTTGGCCTAACAAAGCGATGAAGGCGCTGTTGCCTTCGAGGACTTATTGGGGGAGGTTGGGCTCGCCATGCGAGTCTTTTTCTCCCTCCGCCTCGAAACCTTAGGCGGGCGTTGCGGCTTGGAGGCGGGGGGGCCCTCTTTTCAAGGATCCACCATCTACGAGCCACTCAGCCTACCACTAGGCGTGAGCGAAGGAGTCGAAACTCCTATGTTACTGTCTTCCTTTCGGGGGACAGCTTTAGGAACCCCGGAAGATGGCCTGGCGAACAACTTCAGGGGTGTCTCCTCGTGTGAGTCTAACGACTCGGTGGAGGCGCGTGGCCGTTTTGCCTTACAGGAAACGGTAACCCTGGGGAAGGGGGGGGATCCCTGGTTTTAGCCAGGGCTGGGTGTGAACCCTGTGGGCCGCTAGCTTTACCAGGGGAGTGCCCGGTTTGAATAAAACCCGCAGAAGAGCTCCGAATGGGCGCGGAAATAACCCTGCTCGTTGGCCTGGATGGGCCAAGAGCATAGGGTGTCTTTCTAAGCATTGAGGCATAAGACGTCCCAGGCAGAGCCGGGCATGCCAGAACCAATCCTTACCCTCGCGGAATGAGAGTCGATCCTGGGAGTAAACGGCTAGGATTTCTTTCTCAAGGAGATATGCACCACATTGCTTCGAAGAAGCGGGGTGCGGTTCTCCGCAATTGACACACTTGGCCACACACGATTTGGACTTATCGTGTGCGGCCTTGGAGCAATTTATACATACTTCCGGTGACCCCGACTACATGGAAGATTCGTATGGCCGAAGCGGTTACAGTAATAGCACCTCCGCGGCAGTAGCACAAATGCCTTCATGTGGTAGCGGTACCAACCAGCACGCACCGACTCAGGAAGATTGTCACAGTCGAACGTCACGAAGAGTGTAGGGGTGGGTCTCGAGGCCCCTTCCTGTTTTCCAATCACGCGTTCGACCTTGACCGCCCCATGGTCGGCCAGCTCTAAGGTGATGTCCTCTATGGAGTAGTCAACGAGATCCCTCGCATAAACTACTCCTTTCCCAAAGTTCATGGTAGAGTGCGGCGTCACACTCACCGGGGTGCCATCAAGTGTCCGAAGAGCACTTATCTTGGCCGCCTCGGAGGGATTCGCCTCATTCGCGAGAATGCTTCCGTCCGAGAAACCGGTCACCTTCGGCTCTCTAATAATTACACTAGCTAATGCTCTCCTCTGATGGATCATGTTGCCCTTGGCCAACATACTGCCATCAATGGAGCGAATAATGAGGAAGTGTTCGAAGCCAGCGGGCTCGAAAACGCCAGGTAACCTCTGAATGAGGGGCCCCGATGTTATAGAGGCTCCGCTCTGCGCACTTTTGGTCTTAGTCAGGGGCTCCGCACCCGGGGGGGAGGGCAGAAGGGCCGGATGTGCCGATTTTGGCTTGGTCGCTTACTGAAGTGGCAGCAGACCCATCCGTCTCCGCAGCCTCCGCGGATGAAGATGAGCCCCGAGTCTTCTTATTCTTTTTTCTATTTTTTTTTTAGGAGGGGAGGGCGGGGAATGAACCCGCTTCTTCTTTCCGCCAGCAAGAGCCCCCAGGCCAGATGTAGCGGCCTAAGCCAGGTCCTTCTACGAGATGGCGAAGGTCTTAGCAGTCGCCGGGACTCCGGTTGGAGGAGATCCCTCCCCTCCTTGTACTACTTTGGAAACCCAGGGGACAGCGTCCCCTCACTCCTGAGCTCCGGTTTTGGGTGGTGGGTTTTTTAACAACATGCTTCATCCCCACCCATACCTTCCTCACATCCCCTTTCTTTCTCCTTTCAATCTGTATCGATTTTACGCCCAGCAGAAGGTGGAGCCACCATGCCGAAGGGCTGCCTGGCTACTGGGCTGAAAGGTGTGGTCCTAAATGGCGGCAGCTAGTTATGCCGGCCCCGTGTTCACCCCTCGAAGAACGGGCTACTGCGAGGAGTGATTAGCGTTTGCATCCCGTGTAAACTATATGATCACCATGCCCAATGATGGAGGAAAAAACCCCTCTCTCCACCACCCCTCTACTACTGAGGAAAGCCGCCCTCGGGTAGCATCACAGTAGGAAAGGAGGTTCTCCCTACCCTTGTACTATCGCAGGGGACCCTCCCAACTTATCTTACTAGAGAGAAGGCTTACTCCTCTCCCATACCTACGAGTGAGGGAGAATCCCCCTCACCGCGTTCTTTGAATTCGCCCTTGAGTGACTCCCTCTTACTAGCGGCAGTCCCCCTTTGCTTTCCAAGGTGACTGCCAAGAAAGCGCGCAGGCGGCCGAATATTGACCGTTCCTGCTGAGACCGGCTCGATCGGGCCAACTTCCTTAGGGGGGCGAGGAATGACACGGCCCATTGGCCGGTGCCCTCCAAAGTCCTGCGGGAGCGCTTATCGAACTTACAGGGGGTTATTGTACGTGCCCCCTTCTCATCTTAGATGGATGCCGGTTTGCCAGCCCAAAAAGATAAGACGAAAGGCTCATCGAATGGGATCTGTGATATCTGGGTGTGGGTGTGGGGGAGGGGCACATGGAGGCTCCCTGAGATAGAGATAGTCCCTGAGGTGACCCAGCCCCAGACGGTAGGATCTTGCATGGGGTCGAACCTGGGCTAGGTGCCAAGCGCAGAACCCGTGTCCGCCCCTATGCAAGGCCCTCCTCAGACGGCTCGGGTCCATGAGGCCTCACAAAGAGATGAAAGATCTCCTCCTCCGGTTGGTGTTCCTATAACAAGCAGTACCTTCTCCATTTCAGAGAAGGATCTTGCTGAGGCCAGCACATCTGGCTTGGAGGCTCCTACCGGCGGAGGAGAGAAGCGGGTTTGTCGAGGTATGCCTGTGAAGATTCACTCGGCGCAAGGGCGCATACACAAGCATGGGCAGATAGCCGACCCTAGGCCCACTGTGATATACTTTGGGGAAATTAATACAGAGTGCGATTTACGGTTGACCGGGATTTATCTAATGGCTTGCCAAGTTGCAGTTCAAAGGATATATAAAGAACAAGACCCCTAAATATAATTTTAATATATATATATATATATATATATATATATATATATATATAATATGGAGCAATATATATATATATATATATACAAAAAAAGGGGGAACAAATTACTCGATAAAGATAGTTAATTATAAAAATTTATAATATGACAAGAGTTAAGCGGGATGAGCAAAATTAACGTTAACTCGAACAAGAGATATTAATTACGATTGAGCGGGAAGTCAATTCAAAAGTGGATGCGGGTGACGATTGACGGGGTGTAATCACAGGATTACAACACAAGATCGCTTTACTTGGAAGCGTGGTGTTGATCTGAGGGGGGAGGGGAGACCAACGGCACAGGTCTTCGACAAGATACTTCTGGGATTCCTAACGAGGAGGACTCGTAGATGAAGGTTTTATTACTTCTTGTTGAAGAATGAGATTTTCTGTGCTCCCGAGAGATGTAATCTCAACTTGAGACGATTATGCGGATCGGCAGGGAGTCTCAGACTCGAAGGAACAAGAATCTTGAAGGGGGTCCGAGATGAGGTGGCCGCACAATTCTCCGGGAAGAAGGGGGCTCGATAGCTTTCCTCTAACAGGGGCCAAAACTTCACGAAGGGAGATCTGCTGGCGAGATCTTACAACGAGGTATGACTCGAACAGGGGTTGCTGGACTTTGCTGGGGAACAGACAAA